>JAPKLY010000002.1:4303332-4320960 GCA_026898435.1 Prunella vulgaris
ACAAGAAAATCGTTACTGATATGGATCTTCATGTTGGGTATGTTTTTGAGATGGAGATTGTTCAATCTGAAACTTTTGTCTTTTAGTTATCTGTTAAAAATTTAATTATTATATGATATCCTCTAGAATGATTATGTTATTTTTTCAGTCTGATGGATGTTAAAAAAATTGGAGATGACCTTAATATTATGTTACTGTGTGACATTATTTTTTATATACTCTATTAACGTTATAAATTTTATTTGATCATTATATGTGTATATAATTATTTCGTTACATTTTATTTTTTAAAATGAATTTTATAATTATTTTGAAATGTAAAGCGTTAAGAAGTAATATTTAAAAAAAAATGCAAAATAATTATAGTCAATTCTATATACATTGTCTTTGTTATTATTTAATTTTATGCTAATATTTTTTATTTGTTTAAAGTAATTATATTAAATATATATATATATATATATATAATATCCTAAATTACTACATAAAACTTACTGCACACTTCAAACTTTTGATTCGAAAAAATAAGTATTATGTATATGAGTATATATTTTTAATTAACATTCTATATATAATTTTAC
Source organism: Prunella vulgaris (assembly GCA_026898435.1). Lineage (NCBI taxonomy): Eukaryota > Viridiplantae > Streptophyta > Magnoliopsida > Lamiales > Lamiaceae > Prunella > Prunella vulgaris. The sequence goes on from JAPKLY010000002.1 coordinate 4,303,914, forward strand.
TTTTCGCTCCTAGATAATCTCCCAAAAATTAAAATTTTTTATGTCATTCATTTAGGAGATATTTCTCATTTTGATAATTATTCAAACTTAATAACAGACAATCCATCTCTCCACCACCGCCTCTCCAATAAATTTAAATCGGCAAATAATTTCAAAGAGAGTGGGAATAGTTTTTTTTTTTTTAATATTAAGAGCTAAGATCATGCTAAAAGAAATTTTAAAAAATTTAATTCGGGGGCCTAAATGAGTTGCCAAATTTTAGAATTTTTTTTGTTAGCATGATTTTACAAGTTGATGTTGCAAAATTTAGTAATATTATTTGTTAAAAAATAATGGACATGTATGCTTGGACTTTGAGCACGACTTTAATTTTATTTGTTTTATTTTATCCAAACATTCATTGCAGAATTTAAAGAAAGATTTTTCAAAATTACGAGTAATAAATTGGATATATCCCTAAGTCAATATAAGGAGATTATTCTCCTCTTGATTAGATAATTTTTCAAATTTTATTTCTCATGTTTATAGTATTGGTAACTATTAATTTCAAAACAGTATCAATTAGTGTAATAATTTATTACTTCCGTAATTTAAAAATATTGTAGTTATAAATTTAGACCTAAGATCACAATATCATTCTCTAAGCCTTCCAATATATCTTTTTCTTTCATATTATCCTGTTATATTCATTTGTTTGGGTAGTTATTATATTTTTGTAAATAATTCTTTTAATGTATGTGATACTCAATTTGTTTAAAAAAATCTTCACTTTGAGTTTGTGTAGAAATTATAGATTTCTATTTACACACAAAATCTATCTTTCTTTTCAAAATTTATAGATTCATTATTACATACTCATTTATATTTTATATTCAATATATATATATATATATATATATATATATATGTTGTAGAGAATGGAGTCAAAAATTGTCTCTATCAATAATATTAATCCAATAAAGGATACTTGGACTTTACAAATTAAGATCATACGTTCTTGGATGGTGTACTAAAGAATCAAAAGAGTAAAATTACTACGAGTTGATTCTAATTGATGAGAATGTAGTCAATTTTATTTTAATAAATATCTATTCATTGATTATGTTGTTGTTAAATGTAAAATACATGTTTGAACTAACATTTTCATTAATGCAATATTTGTAGGATAGCAAGATCAAGACTACTGTTCCGAGAATCTTATCAAAAAGTTTAAGAATATGATTAAAGAGATGCAAACTTATATAACATAAAATTTTGGTATAGGTTAAAATATGTGAAAAACTCATACCACACTGCACCTTAATAAACTTAACATCTTTTTTCATACTAATATTTAGAGTTGTCCTCCATTTGACTTCACCAAATTATTTCTTTCGATGAAATAAAAGTTCAGAAAAAAAAGAAGAAGAAGAAGAAGAAAAGATCCTTCGAGGTTTGATATATTAGTTAAATATTATTTAATTTTCTTATTTGGTTATTTATTTATTTATTTCATGTTTGAGTCAATTTATTTAAGTTTATTTAGAAGATATAATTGGATTATTGTGTTTATTGATGAAGTTGAAATTGTTAAAGTGAATGAAAGGTTAGGTGGAAAATTATTTTTTTCGTCCGGTAACTGTATCTCTTAAATTACATATTCTCTTTGTTCCAGCCGACTTTTAAATTTTAGTTTTAGTCCTATAAGTTTATCACTTTTTCATTTTACTCCTGTAATTTTACTTTTTTTATTCCTATAATAGTTAGTGGACTATAAGACCAAAATAAAAAAAAAATATGTAAGCTATAGAATTAAAATCAATATTTGAAAGTCAGCAAGACAAAAATAAAAAAAAAAGAGGTAAAGTTACATGAATAAGATGAAAATTTGAAAGTTAGTATGAAAAAAATTAAAATTATGTAAAGTTGTAGTACAAAAAAATTCCCTAAAATAAAATATATTTCTTAATTATCAACTATTATTTAAATTAAAAAATATGTATAATTAGCTTCTGTGCAACACACGGGCAGACACAACACTAGATTACCATTTAAGTTCACGAGAAGATAATTTCTGTTGATTGTTTCTTATGCAATGACTATAAACAAAATTCAAGGACAATCTTTTTCTCATGTTGGAGTATTCCTTAAAAAACTTGTATTCAGTCATGGTCAGTTGTATGTTGCAATTTCTAGAATTACAAAACGTTATGGTTTAAAAATAATGTTGTGTTATGATAATGACCCTAACGGAAATACAACGAAAAATGTTGTATATCAGGAAGTGTTCAAAAATGTTTAGAGTTTCTTAGATGTAATTTTGTTTTGAATTTTCTTATTGTATATATTGTGTTTCTAATGAAATAGTTTTATTTTAATTTTTTTTTATTTTTACTTATGTAAATTATTTAAAATTTATATAACTATACATCAGTGTAATTATTTATAAATAATAATTATTCTCATAAAATTTTTATGAATTTGTTATAAATTAAACTCTATTGATGTATGGTAACAAAGATGTACTAATTTTAAAATACTATGATGATTTAAATTTGACATCAATTAAAGCAAGTTGTAAATTAACTGTTATCACTGTCTCTAATAAGATGAAAATAATATTGTTTATTAGGTCATAGTTTGAAACTGTCTATATTTTTGTTTCACAATAATGGAGTAAAATTATGGGGTGAGAAATTAATTAAATAATTTGGAGTATTATAATTTCTCGGTCGTGAAATCTACTCAAATAACCGAGTGTATTTTTTATTTGTTGTAACAAGATTTTTTACATTTTCATTGGTTTAGTGCAATTAAATTTTTTTAGTATGTCTTATGTGAAATTCTTCATGTTCTAATTCTGATTGTATTAATTATGAAATAAATGAATTTTTTTTCATCCTATAACTTTATTACTTTTATTATCTTTGTTTTGCTAACTTTTATTTAGTGATATTAATCCTGTAGGATACATTTTGTTTGTCCAACTGAATTTTAAGTTTTAATTTTAGTTCTATAACTTCACGATTTTTTTGTTTTCGTCATGTTTTATTAGTTTTTTAGTTTTAGTCTTATAAGTGTTGGTAGATTGTAGGACAAAGATTAAAAAAAAAAGTTACAGAATTTATAATCAAAATTTAGATTTAAATAGAATAAAATTCAAAAAGAGGTCAACCTATAGGACTATAATCAAGATTTATAATAGTGAAGGATCCATATATAAAAATATGTTTAGTTATGTGAAAAAAAATATTTTTAATTAAAATAAAAATATATTCTAAATTTATTCTTTATTTTTTAAGTAATAAAATATATATACGATTGACTTGTTGCACGGGTAGGTACATAACTAGTAGAATATGTAAGTTGTTGATTTACAAGATTCCTTGGCAAATTCCAGAAAAGGGAAGATGTGGACATGGGGATATATTTACTCTCTCTCTCTCTCTCTCTCTCTTCCATGGATTCAAAAACGAGTTTCAGAATTCTAATGTTCCCATGGCTTGCTCATGGCCATATATTCCCTTTTCTTGAATTAGCCAAAAGAATCCTTAACAAAAAAAATCTCCAAATATACTTGTGCACCACAGCCATCAATTTCACTTCAATCAACCAATTTATTCAGAAAAATCAGTTGGACAACTCCATACAAGTTGTGGAGCTCCATCTACAGCCACACCCTCTTCTTCCTCCACACTACCTCACAACCAAGAACCTCCCACCAAATCTCAATTCCACCCTTTTCAAAGCCTTTCAGACATCCAAATCCAGCTTCTCCCACATCATCACTAATCTGAAGCCCCACTTGGTTGTCTTCGATGTTTTCCAACCCTGGGCTGCAAGAATCGCCTCATCCCAAGGTATTCCTGCTGTCAATTTCTCCATTGTTGGTGCAGCAACTAGGGCATTCACCTACCATCATTACACTTGTAGGGATGATGATTTTCCTTTTCAAGAATTGTGTCTTGATGACAAAGAGAAGAAAAGTCTGGATAGTTTTGTGGGGTTCTTGTTTTCCAATGTTTTTGAGCAAGATAAAGATGTTTTCTTTGTTAATTTTAGGCTATCATCTGATTTTGTTTTGGTGAAAACCAGTAGAGTTCTTGAAGGTAAGTATGTGGACTATGTTTCCTCTGTGGCCCATAAAAGAATCTTGACCGTTGGGCCTCTGGTCACCGATATTGATATTGGGAACGAAAATTCGGAAATGTTGAAATGGTTGAGCAAGAAAAAACAGGATTCAACTGTGTACATTTCATTTGGGAGTGAGCATTTCTTGTCCAAGGAAGAGATAGAGGAGATTGCAAAAGGGGTTGAGCTTAGTGAAGCTAACTTCATATGGATCATCAGGTTTCCTGTTGTGGAGGAGACAATGGGCATAGAAGAGGTGCTTCCTCAGGGGTTTCTGGACAGGGTAAAAGACAGGGGAATAGTCGTGTCGGGGTGGGCCCCGCAGGCAAACATATTAGGACATCCTAGCACGGGCGCTTTCGTGAGCCATTGTGGGTGGAGTTCTTTGAATGAGAGCATGTATTATGGGGTGCCAGTTGTAGGGATGCCAGTGAAACTTAACATGTTTGTAGATGCTAAGATGTTGGCTAATGCTGGTGCATGTGTGGAGGTTGTAAGAGAGGGAAATGGAGTTTACAAGGGAGACGAGATAGGGAAGGTGATAAAGGAGGTGATCGGGGGGACGAGGGGCGAGGAGGTGAGACGAAGAGCTCGAGAATTGGGTCGGAAAATGAGAATGGAAGAGGAGGAAGCAATGGAGGAGACTGCTGAGAGTCTGTGGCAGCTTTGCTGCAGGAATGAGCGCGAGACGAGTGAAGTACCAAGTTCGAGCTTTTAAATGAAATTGTATGTTGTTGGAGAACAAGTTTAGAAATAACTTGTGAGGATCATGTAGTTGCTTGTAATCTAGTTAAGAGCAAGTATTATGTGAGTAATACTCACGATAATAATTTCGTGAACGACATATTTTATTTTATGCAATAACACACATTTTGGTGTGTAGTGTTAGTTCATATGCAGTGTGGTGTTAGTTCATATACAATATGATTTTAGTTTATTACTATGGCATACTATGTGTGGTGTTAATTCATATATAGTGTAGTGTTAGTTCATATACAATATTTTTTTATTATTTATATCTAAAATAATCAAATCTCAATATGCGCTTTCTTATTTTTTAAGTTTCATGATTTTATTTTTCGTCCTTTTAAGTTTTAAATTTAGTTCTTTAACTGACAAAAAGTTATGATTTTAGTCTTGTGACTTGTTATATTCGGCCACTCAATTGGTCACAGAACCAAAATTATAATTTTTTGTAAGTTAAATAACTAAATTCAAAATTTAAGAGGACGAAAAACAAAATCAATGTAACTTTTGTTTTTTTAACCTCCGAAGTGCTTCTTCCAAGTAGGGATGGCATGGGGCGAGTTCAAACTCAGACCCGCCACGAACCCGTCCCGTATGGGCCGGATAAAAACCCGGTCAAACAGGTTGTGGGGCGGGTTTAGACCCGTTTGACCTAAAACCAGCTAGGTTTGGGACGGGTCCTGGTATTAGGTGGACCCGCCCCAAACCCGTCCCGCATATAATATATATATTAAATACTACCTCCGTCCCAGGGGTATTTGCACCCCTCGGATGGCACGTGATTTAAGAAAAATGTATTTTTTAAATAAAGTAGTGGTATATGGGTAAATGTGTGGAAAGTTTTGTGAGTGTGCACGCAAATCGATGTTTTCCTTTTAAGTAGTGTGCAAATTGATATGGGACAACCCAAAATAGAAAGTGTGCAAATTGGTTAGGGACGGAGGGAATATATAATAATTAAATGAACACATCATATTATTATTATATATATAATTAAATACATGAAAATTAGGCTATTAATTAATATCTTCATTAAAATATTAAATTAGATATGCTCATAAGTCACGAACAAAAGTTGTACAAGAGAAACATTAATTGATTTTATCATTTTAATTTTCAAAGAACAATATATGTATGATTTTAAATATTTAGATTTAATATGTTAGAAACTTGAAATAAACTATTTCGTGTATATATTGTTGTTTAAATTATTCAAATGCATATTAATATTATATTTAAAATTTAAGATATTTTTTGTAATGAATTTGATATTTATAATAAAAATAAGCGGGTACGGGGCGGGTCCAGGGTCCAAAAATTTTCTAGCGGGGCGGGTCCTGGGACTGACCAAACCTGTCCCAAACCCCTCCCCGTTACTTCCAAGTTCCAAGGCATTTTCACTTCCGGCAGGCGATCAAGCCACCCATACAAATAGTGCTATTAAAATAAACGAGCTGCTCGTGAGCTCGACTCGGCTCGGCTCGTTAAGGCTCGAACTCGGCTCGCTCGAATAGCTAAACGAGCCGAGCTCGAGTATCATTAAAGCTCGTTTACATTAACGAGCCGAGCCGAGCTAGCTCGCGAGCTACTCGTTAAGGCTCGAATAAACTCGAAAGTGTAGGGGTATTTTTGTAAATTCATAAATATATATTATTTTCCTAAATTCCTAATTCTAACCCTAGATAACATGATTCACCACAGTCCAAACCTAACATCTCAAATTCTAATCTATTTCCTCCTCCAAAAGACGGCGAGTCGGCGACTCCCACCCAGGCTACAGCCCACCGCCGCGCCACCGCCGCGCTGCCCACGAGAGGAGTTCTGCCAACGCCAACTCCCAGCCTCCGCGACGCCCTGCACCGCGACGCTAGCACAGCCTGCACCGCCGACGCCCTGCACCGCGACTCCGTGAGCACAACCTGCACCGCCGACGCCCTGCACCGCGACGCTAGCACAGCCTGCACCGCCGACGCCCAGCCACCGCGAACGCCCTGCACCGCCGACGCCCAGGCCACCGCCGCGCCACCGGACGCTCAGCCACTTCGCGACGCCCACGAGGGGAGTTCTGCCACGCCCAGCCGCTGCCAACTCCCTGCCTCCGCCGACGCTCAGCCTTTGCCGCGAGCACAGCCTCCGACGCCCAGCCACCGCGAACGCCCTGCACCGCCGACGGCCAGGTTATTCATTCAAAACCCTAGACTTTTTCTAATGCTTGAATTAACTGCACAAGTGCCCCTTAAATTTTGTGTGCTTTGTCATGTATTTTGTTTCCCTTTTTCTTACTGTTGGATTGTTGTTTGCAGTTTGCAGATTGCTTGAGCTGTTGACTTTCACGTCATCAACTCATTACCATTTATTATTTTGTCTACTGGTAAGTGATAGTTATCTATTCAAGATTTTGCTGTATTTAATTGGATTATCATAATGTTGAAAATTTCTTATTTGCTATTATATAATGTTGAATTCCTTGGATTATCATACATACATACATATATAGTTATGTTGGAGCAATAATGAATTTTGTGTTGCAGTGTAGGTTGGATTCCTTATTTATTTATCAACATAACTAAATAAATTGATTCCTTATTTGATCAAAACTTGGATTCCTTATTTGATCAACATAACTAAATAAATATATAATGTTGGTTCCTTATTTGATCAAACATATGGGATTACATCTGATGCGTGTATTATGCATGACAAGCATATATATATATCTGTCATTCTTTTATTTTTTTCTTTTGAATGCAATTAATATCTTCTATTTTATGTAAGATTGCTTTTGTCCCCACAATAAAAGTTGATATATAAAATTAATACTCAACACTGCAATGATATATTTAGTTCTATTAAAAATGTTTTGTGGATCAAGATTGCTTTTGTCCCCATAATTTGTTTCGATATTGGTATATAAATGACGTGACAACATATATATCTAACATTTTTTTTTCTTTTATTATACAACAGGATGTCCAATCCCCTTTTAACTCACACGAAGGTTCATGCTCAAGTGTTGGTATGGATCGAGTACATGAAAATCTTGATCAAGAAGTTGACATTGAAGAAAATGTGGACGAAATGAGTGAAGAAGAGTTGGAAAGAATAGAAGAACAATCCAATGAAGTAGAAGGGGGAGAAGAACAAGGGGACAATCCAACACCATTTGAGAGAAAGAAACGAAGAAAAACATCAGTTGTTTGGGTACGCAATGATTGGGTACGCAATGTTCATGGGATAAAAACTAGGCCTCGTGTAAGTCAAACAAACCTTCTAATGTATTTATAATTGGTTAATTGTTTCTATTTATTTCCAAGTTTCATATTGTCTTATTTGTATTTTTAATATAGTGACTTTGTTGTTATATTTTGTAGGATTCATTGGATATTGAAGAAATTGTACTCCCTGATCAAGTGTGAGCTAAAAGTTCAAAAGTGAAGTGGTGCAAGAAAAACAATGATTCATCATGTTCTAAGTTGATGTTATTCAAACTTAATTATGTGTTGCAAACTTGTGTTTTATTTGTGGATTTGTGTTGAATCGATGATGTAATCGATGATGTAAGATGATGGATTTATGTTTTTTGCTTTATGGATTGATGGTTTTTGCTTTATGGATTAGTTATTCATGTTATAATTTCAGGTTATGTTATTGTGCATTAATTGTTGATGATTTAGAGTTGAATATGTAAGAGTACAAAAATTTGCAAATAAAAAATTCGAGCTCGAGCTCGAGTTCGAGCTCTATCGAGCTTAGCTCGTTTGGCTAAACGAGCCGAGCTCGAGCTCGAGCCGAGCTTACTCTTAAAATAAACGAGTCGAGCCGAGCCTTCTTTTTAGCTCGAAATGTTTAACGAGCCGAGCCGAGCCTAGCTCGAAATGTTTAACGAGCCGAGCCGAGCCCTAGGTACTCGGGCTCGCTCGGCTCGAATAACAGCACTGCATACAAAGTTAACATGACTCACCTCCAACCCTTTTGCTATCTCCCCGACTTGATCACTGGACAAGTAGTTCTCACTCAATGTAGACAGTGGAATGTTCCTTTCTCTCACTTAACCACCTGATCATCATCTCTCCATCAGCATTCTCTTGACTGCAATCAGTGGGCCCATGTGATGAAGCAATTTTTGCAGCCCATGGCTGAAATCCATCATAGATGAACAAATCTGGCCTCAAATCAGAGACTATAACAGAAAAATTGGAACTTGACATCTGAAAGGGCAGGCATGGTATTTTCTTGGTTGTGTGATAATGTGGCGGATGGAAGATGGAGCTCCACCAGCTCTATTTTGTATTTTTTTTTCAGATAAATCATCATCTTTATATCTAGAATTTACCTAATTTTGTAAAATTAAAATTAAATAGATTTTGTGAAAGAATAAGGGTGATTTACATACAGATTCAAGAAAGACACTATATTTACAAATAAGTTCTGTTAAAAAAAAAAAAATCTATGCAGAAAGAAAATGTTATTCTATTTAAAAATTGTGAACCTATTTGTAAATATAGTGATTTTTTTAAACTTATATGCAAATCACCCAAACAATTAATAAATAAATTCAAGTAGAACTCTTCAAATACGAATATTCTAGTTTTAAGCTGGAAAAATAAATAAATATAGGTCTCTTGTATAATACATTTTAAATATATTAAATCTCAACAAAATTTACCCTTACAAAAAGTTGCACTTGTTGAAAAATAAATAAATAAATAAGAAGTGGATTAAGGTATCGAGTATATCCAAGTCTATAATTTTAGAAAAGAACAAGTCGGATTTCTTGTGATTATAGCCAATAATACATTTTTAAAAGGAAATCGTTTCATACATCTTTCATATTCCCACAAACTAAATCCATGAGTTCCAACATTACGTAGAGTTTGTTTTGTTGGTAAACAAGATTTATCATAATTCTAACGTACCTATTTTATATTACTCGCTTTGTGCCACAGGAATTTGCACATTTTCCTTATTTGAAATCACACACAAATTTGCACACTACTAAAAGAAAGAAACATTGATTTGTATGCACACTCACAAACAAATACACATATTTACCCATATGACATTACTTTACATATAAAACACATTTTCTTTAAAAAATGTGTCGTCCCGTAGGGTGCAAATTCTTACGGCATGGAGGGAGTATTTCATATCACATGTATTCATAAAGTGCTGATCATCAATAATAGGAATGTCAACTGCCTTAACCTATTTGGAATATTAATATAGGATGCAAAAAGTCAAGTGATTGCTAGAGATGTCCAAAGTGCATCGCCATAAAATTACTACATGGGCTCAGGATTGAACAAGTTTAGTTACAGCATACTTCACTGCTACAAATTTTATGGAAGATCAAACAAAATTGAATTTTGGAATCTCACTTCTACAACGACATCGCTTCTTTTCTGCTATTACCTTGCATGGAGATATTTGCCTTCACACCCAAGCGTGGTAAAGTGTCGATGAGGGCAGAAATGTCATTCTGCAATGCTGCGGCAAATGCCTGGCGAAGAAAAGAATATACGATTTTGGAGAATGCCATGCTAAGACACCGACTAGAGACCAAATTATATCTGTGACAAATGTACACTTTTTCTTTCTAGCAGCTTGATGCGTGTACGAGTGAGAATGTTAAATCAAGTCCATTCAAAGTAACCCCTCACACACACACACACACACCTAGATAAGAAGCTTTAGAGTTTAAAAGAAACGTGGCACAAAAGATACCTCTCTGTTATCGTCTTTCTGGTGCATTGTAACATCCAATGGCCACTCACTTACTAGCTTTTGAAGTTCAAGCACAAGGCTTGGCCTTCTTGCATCGGGCAGAGTCTGAACATACAAATAGTATTAACACAGAACTATCACTTCCGAACCTTGAAATATTTCATTTATAGAAATTTATATGAAAATTAATCAAGATCAGAGTTCACCTGATACAGGACTTGAATAATTGCAGCAGCACTTTCAGGCTTATGCTCAAGAAGGAAACCCTGGAAGCATCATAGAGAGATCAGAGTTAACACCATTAACAACCAGAGAATGGTAAAAAAAATATTAGTTATTATACATTTTACTATTTGCTCTCCATTTCCTATTAGCTTGCAACTTGCAAGGGGGTTTAAGGGGTAGGATAGATGGGCTAACCCACCTAATCCCACATTTGGCTGATGATATTTCTAAATCCAATGACCTATACCATTTCTTTGGGTTTATAGATCCTACCCCTACCATCAGATACCTATACCCATATCTAAACCCCCAAGAGTAGATTACTAATTTCACCACTGCTATGGCAAAAAAGATTATTCACCCAAACCTCTGAAATTGAAATCTTCTTCACCAAAATCCTGTTCAGAAAAAAAATCTCACTCTCAGAAACCCCCAGCAGCCAAATTTGAGATCCTCCTGTGTAGGGAAAAATATCTTTGATCTGTGAAGATATATATTTCCCATCGTCATTCTTCAAAGTCCTCTTCCCAGTGCCATATCGAAGCCTGAGAATCCTTTAGTGATGTTCAACCTTTCTGGTAAAAATTAATTGTGGTCTACTCAGACATTCTGGGCTATAATGTGCTGTGTTCAAACCTTCCAGCTCCCGTCCCCATTCCTCTCTTTTGGTCCTGCTTGCAGCCTATATCACATTCTGTTTTTTGCGGGGATGCGTAAGGGGTTGAGAGTCAGAGAGACATTATGCTTGTGGCAACAGTTTGGATTGTGGGGGAAGCCGTTGTGGAGCTTGTGGAAAGCTTTAAATGAGGAACCCAGGAACCCAAAATCAGTCTAAATGAAATCAAAATAAAAAATTTAAGATCAATTTGGAGAAGGTGAGTATGCTGTGCTCAAAGGGATTAAGTAGGTGAGGATAGATATGGTAGGCAGCGGCAGCACAGGTGGTGGTGCCTCCAGTTGTTCGATGCGGGGTGAAAACTTGGTGAGAGTGTTGGAGAAGTTGAGGACAAATTTTGAAAAAAATTGTAAGTCGTGTGCTATCTTACTATTAACCCAACACAACAAATGGAAGATTGATGGGTTATTCCAATAATGAGTGGTGTAAACAAAAAAGGGATGGATGTATACACATGGTTTACACATCTCAACTAACCAATCCTACCACATCCTAACCTGTCTAACAAACCAGGTCCTAATGTTGCATGCTGCAATTTCTTAAGCATGCAATGTCATCTATATAAGAAATTAAAATCTCATTAGAAAACTAAGAATGTCAAGACTAATTATCTCCGTGCAGGTCAAATCAAGATCTTTACAAATCTCAACAGCAGGCAATAAGATTCAATGGGACAATATATGAATAACCTTTGCACATGAAAATCCAGTTGAAACACTATGCTGTTTCATCGCTTCAGATCTCCACTTCTCAATCTTCCACAAAGACTCAACATCCCCTAGAACAATGAAAGGTAATGCATCAGCTCATTGTTCAGTCTTAACAAGCAAAAAACATGAAGAATGATGATAGATAATGAATTTAAGAGAATGAAATTCCATGATGATAGAAATAGGATCAATAGGTTGAAAATTCTACGTAGTGGTTTTGCTACCTGGATCTTGTGATGTTTGAAAGGCTCCATTGCTAAGTACACTACGGTTATTACTTCTTCTTTTTTGCAAGAAATCATATGCAATGATTGGTTATGCTAGACGATGGTTCCACAGGCTCTTTTTTCTTAGCTAGTTTTTTTTTTCTTTTCTAAATTTAGCAATATAATGCCATTTTTTGGCAACAAACCTTTTTATCAAATGAAATACAAAGTATTAGCCAGTGACTGAATAAAATAAAGGAGAAGCACAGATATCAAAAGAGTGAATTCTAGGGATCTAAGAAAATTGTGCTAGACCTTTTTTGGCAGCAAAGTCCATCCACAACTCAAATGCAGTCTGTCTAAGGCGTATTCCAGACTTGACAAACCTTTTTCCAAATTTAGATATCAGATCCCATCTGTCCGAGCTATGACAAATGCTGCAATAAGCAAACCAGTCTGAAAATGTGAAGGTCCAAGTGAAAAAGAGGAGCAACGAAGAAAAAGAACTAGAATAATAACAAATAAGCATTGTCAAATGCTGAATAACTAGCACCAAATTAATGCTGTTAAAATTATTTTGCAACATATGTAAATCATATATTATTCTGCATCGAGCACTCTCATAGGTATTTATATTCACTCATGAACTTCATTTCAAACAACTGAATAGAAATTAAGGAGAGAAACATACAAAAAGAAGATAGATAGACTGAAAATTTTTATTAGTTTTGACGTATATTGTATACCTTAAAACTATATCTCCTGTGCCAGGTTGCAAAGGTAGGTCGTTCTTCTTCACAAGGTCCAATACTTTGAGCATTAGTTTCAAATCACTATGTTGTTTAGCGTGTAACTGCAACCATGAAACAAAAAAATTATGTATGTTTATTCACTCGTGTAGACAAATACATAGAAAAAATAAAACCTCAACAGAACACTTAAATACCAACAGATGATGTGCGGAGCCAATGTCAGGAGTCAGTCCAAATAAATTGTGCTTCCAAAGTGTCTTCTTACCTGTTGGCATATAACATCATAAATACTGTCAAGTGTTGAATACATACGTGATTTTTGAGACCATAATTGCCAGAGCAAAAGAGAGAGAGAGAGAGAGAGAGAGAGAAGACTCCCCCTCAAATAATAATGTTATATTATACAAGGTTACGGAAAAAGTTAGGATGTAAAAAAGTAGAATTTCAAGGCATTAACTTCCAAGTTCCACTATAGAAATGGCTGATCACAAGAAAACTAAATTTTTACTGTACTCCGACCATGTATCAGAACTCATAAGTATAATATGCTGATGCCAATTACTAGTACACCAATCCTTCTCTTCCTTATTTTTCAGGAAAGATCAATGGCCATTAGAAACAGGGAAGCAAATAATTGTGCTGAAACACCTACGAAAAGATAATGCAGGTATCTTGGTTTATTTTGTTCACAATAAAGAACATATGTAACAAAATATATATGAGCTGCATCGAGTATTAGGTGAGTGTGATTAGAGAAAGAAAGGTTTGGTGGGAAAATAGAATGTTACTACTGTAAGCATGAGCATGGTGGTTGATGATGGGTTCTTGCACCAACATGATATAAGAAACTGATATGGACCTTCCTTAGCATAGTAAGATATCTGAACTTTTAACCACAGAGATAATATTTAGTGTTTCTAATTTACTACTCACAAATAGGCCAAATTAAATCGACAGGTGATATCATTTTATCTTACCAAAGTCAATGGCTCCAGCACGAACACAAGCCTTTGAAACTTCCCTGCAAAGTGCAGGGTTAAAATCTTCGGGTATCCGAAGACTGCAGAGTCTCTGCAACCCATAAAACAAAAGAATATATAAACTTGTAGATAAAAGTAATTAAATCAAATGTAGAGCCCTGATGCAAGTAAATACTGACAAATGTGCGAAGTTTCGGCAAAATATCAAACAGGAGCTTAATATCTTCACTGGTAGAACATTTAGCAATTAGTGACCACAACCAAGCATTCGGTGGTGCGGTTCTTTTCTCTGCCACAGAGCTCAATATCTTATCATATAGTCCCTTCACAGTCTCTGCATCTAAAACAGAAAACAGTATTGCATGTTCAATTACCTTCAAACTCCAATTTTCTCAAACTACTAAAACAGGTGAAATAAAATAAAAACCTGCAGACTCATTTCCAGCCTCTCTTGCTTCCGAAGAAAAGAATCTATTGGGCATCACTGTTGATGATAATAGATTGCCATCTTTTTTATGATTCAATTCAATATTCGAGTAATTTCCCCGGATGTTCCCTGCACTTTCACATTTCATTAGAGCATTATTCGTGTGCAAAACTTCCATATTGCAATTTACAACCCTAACATAGAGTTCAACATTGTGTTAACTGTCCAGTAATAGAGTAAGACAGAAAATCACAAAACACAGCACCATTCAAATATTCAATGATTAATCAAGATGAAAAGCAGAAAACAGCATTAATACATTTCTTTTCTTTTTCAAATAGCAGAATATTTTTTCTATTGTTCGCGCAGCACAGAAAAAAAAATTACATGGATGTATAACATTTTCTTTTTATAGGATACAGGTTGAATGCTGAAACACACACACATATTAACTATGTATATTAAATTACCTAACAGCTAACCAAAAATTTATGGTTTACCTATTAGAAAGAATAAAACCAGAAAACACATACGAAATTACACTTCCAATTTACTAAACTAAAATCAAACCACCCGATTTCTTCAAAAATCAATCTTCAAACTATTCATTTGAGTTCATTCTCGTTGACGTTATCCTCTAGCTTCATTAAAATATATAAACTATTCTCCACTGCCTTATTCATCAGAAATTTATGACCAAATTAAAACTCAAATTGGTCGTTCATTCTCATGGTTGTTCTCCTTCAGGCATACAGAACTCAGTAAGATGTATATAAAGTACCTGACAATAAGGCAGATGAGTTAAATTGGCGGCGCAGCGATTGAGCGTAGCTAACTTCCCAAACATTTTCAGTAGCTGATACATCAAGAAGGTGATGTGAATTGACTCGTCCGATTGCATTGCACATACTCGGCGAGAAGTTACTCGCAACCCTAGCCAAACGCACTGATTTCATTACGACTCTAATCGCTTGCATTTCCTCACTCCCCAAGGAGGAAGAAGAAGAAGAAGAAGAAAAGAGAGAGAGAGATTGAAAGAGGCCGATGCCCACCGCTGCTTCACTCCGTAAACCAAATTCGCCACAAAAGAGAACAACAGGGAATCGAGAAGTTGGGTTTCATTTTGGGCTGGAATATTGGGCCATATTTGATAGCCCAGTAGGCCCAAATATTGTGGGATAAATTATAAAGGACCATGTATTCTCACTAGTTAAATTGGGCTATACATCACCCAAATTAATACACTATCTTCTATTCAGCAAAAAAAAATTAAAATATTTTTGCTTTTGCAATATTATTTTCAAATATAGTAAAAATTAAAAAATATTCAAATTTTTTTTTTCGGAGAATTTGTAAAAAAATTGAAAAAATTATCAGGGGCGCTTGATATAAATTTAAAATGGTAATGATAATGGGGACACATTAAGGAGGTAATCACTATGGAGTTAGTGATTTTTTTTTTAAATTTTAACATATTTTTTTATTTATGTACAATAAATAATACCAAATACTACTAATAAGAATTAATTCTCATTAATCTTTATTTATTCACATCTCTCACCCTCATTACCTCCAACCAAGCGACACTCAGTGTCAATAAGGTAATTGGGCCAAGCTCTTGATATAAATTTTAAGTTGTTGATTACATAACGGATGATTTCTACTAATTAATGTTGGATTTATATTTTATTTGAATTGAAATTCAGCAACAAATATTCTATTCTTGAAATCAAGTTGTTAGATTTCACTTCTTTTGGACATGTGTATTTATTCACACCATCAATTTTATTTTGTCGTTTGAATGGAAACCAATTCAATGAATCTACAAATCCAACTATCGATTCATTAATTTTGTATACAATCTTATATTATAAAAGTATGAACTTCTCTCCTAGAAAGTTGCCAAGTGTTCCTATTCTTCATATGCCACGTGTCTTCTATTAAAAAAACAGTTGCCAAGTATTCCTATTCTTCATATGCCACGTGTCTTTTATTAAAAAAAAAAATTAATTCAAAAAATTGCTTTTCATTCTTACGTTTCATCCCTCACTCCTGTCCTGTCTTCATTTTTTTTCATTTTTCGTTTCCAAGCCCCTCAATCAATGGAGAAGGTCAATAGTCTGCTACCGTTCCTTCTCTTCGCGGCAGACGTTCATCTTCCCTGACGGCTGGATTTCAGGCGTCTTAATAACGGTTTAGTCATTATTAGAGAAACGCCAACAGTCTTCCAAAGGAGTCCAAGAAGGTTTTATAATGACTTTCAATAATTTTGACGGTAAAACCGTCTCGATTCCCATCTTTATTAAAGGGGTTTTGCATTTGATTCCGTTGTTCTGGTGTTATTCTTTGATTTCTGCTTTCAACCGGTTTGTCCCATAAAACTCTTTTAGGTATTGTTGCCTAATTTTTTTAATATTTGTGTTTTGATTTTAAATTCTGTTTTTTTCAGTGAGGAGCAGAGCGCTTCAATTTGTTGCTTGTGGTGTCTTG
>JAPKLY010000002.1:4323523-4420957 GCA_026898435.1 Prunella vulgaris
AAGAGTAAGCTCCTTTCTATTATTAAATTTATATATTTTAACAATGTCATTTTAAGAAATATTAAAGAGAACTAAAACCTATATATTTATCGATGAGCTAAAGTTTTTCCATTTGAATGCAGGGAAATCGAAACCCGTCTATCCCTTTGGGATGATACAACTCTATCAATTGAAGCAAAGTTGAGAGAATTAAACGAAAGGGCAATATGTGATTGATGCTACAAGTGTCATTCCAAAAAAGTTTGGTGGTAAACATTAGTTGCACATTATCATTGTTTTGCCCCAATCTTTTTAAATTTAAATCTCTCTTCTTTTGGAATTACACACGGAAATTGTGCTTGAACGTATCCTTTGCGTCTAAAATCTACATTAATGCAGATTTTGAAGCTGTTAGAGTTTTTAGGTAAAGGTATGAAAAGAACCATTCATCTTTTGAAATGTGCAAATGACAAACATTTTTGAAACAACAAAGCTTTTTCTATCTGATTTGAAACTAATTGAATAATCTTATGTACGCTCATCCCTTAATTTGATGAAGGCATTTTCAGTGAGGAAAGTCCCCAAACTAATGGTCAGATTCATAGTATTGCTGAGCTTCTAGAGTTTATCGAAAAGGAACAAGAGCAGGTATGTGAAACATTAAAACAAGTTCAGTATAACTGTTGAAATATTAAGAAGAACTGAATTAATTCAATATCATGCCAAATATATTTTTAGGAAAAGGAATTCATTTGTCCTGCAAAAATTATAGAGGTTAAATTACGCAATGGATAGAACTACATAGCTTGCTCTAATTGCAATAAAAAAATGGAAGGAGATAATTCAACTTTGTCTTGCAATTACTGCAAAGATTCAAAAGGTGTTGGCGTATTGGGGTAAATTCCAACATAAAAATAATTTAAGAATAGTCTTCCCTAACAACAGCTTCCTGTTGAACATTTTTATTCATATAAAACAATTAACACACGAGTAACACGCAAGTTCTGAATCGAAACTGTGGTTGACGATGGAAGTGACACAACAATTTTTGTCATCTTTGACAAAGAAGCCAAAAGAATTCTTAAAATCATTGCAACTGCTATACAGATAGAGATGGTAATTCTCCTAACGAATTTTCCGCAATCCATCATCAAAATTAAAACCATGTTAATTTTTATTTTTTTTACAGGAAAAGGAAGAGAACAAAGATGTAAGAGATCAAGCACCATCAACCATTCTAAACATTGTCGGGAAACAATACAAGTTCCAAGTTAAGATCACCAAGTACAATTTCTATACCAAATATCAATCATTCACTATTTCACGCATCCATGATGACTTCCCTAAATCTGAAACAGAGGAATGCTTACAAAAGGTATAATCAATTCCAACTTGAAATCTGAAACAGAAGAAGGCTTACAAAAGGTATAATCAATTCCAACTTGAAATCTGAAACAGAAGAAGGCTTACAAAAGGTATAATCAATTTCATCTCTTCAATTTATTTAAAAGAAAAACCATAATCAAATCTCACAAAACCAAGTCTAAAGCTATTATTATCTTTCAGGAAATTTTGATGAATGAAGGAGAAAAAGAAAGAAAGGACCCAACAACCCAACTTAATATTATAGAAAAATAAAAAGATGTTGAAATCTATCTTAGAGGAACCCCCAAACGCCACAAGATTGACAAAAGATCATGAGGTAGTCGAGAGAGAGTTGAATGGTTGGCTTTGAGAGAACATTATTTCTAGATATTTATTTTGGTGTTTATGAGATTTTAATAAGAATTTTACAATGGTTCTTTGACCAAAATAAATTACTCTTCTTGGTCAGTGATTGTTTGATGTATGCAAAAATTAAATAAGTAATTACTTTTATAATGGAGCGGACAACAAAAATTATATAAAAAAATGTCCAGTAACATCTAAAGCAAAACAACCCAAATACTAATGAGAGAAAATATTATGAAAATACAACCATTTATAACCATCAAATTGCATGTATAACATAACCTTAACTTCAAAGTTGTTTTAAAAAAAATCATAGAACTTTTGAAAGGAATAATCAAATTATAATTCATTTATATTAATAAAAAAATATGCTTAAATCCGTTATAAAATACTTAATTCATATACACAAAATATCCACAATTTTTTAATTGTATGACCACTAAAAGGGTGAAAAAATTAAACACGTCAAAAGAAGATTTTAAATTCATTCTTACAAACAGCAACTTTAAACATAAAAATCTCTTAAATTGACTTATTTACAAAAATTAAATATAAAAGTGGGAATAAAAGAAATCAAACAAAAAAATAATATAAGACCCGTGCATTGCACGGGTAAAAATCTAGTTAGATGAACTTTCAAGCTTATACTGTCATTTATCAAATTCTCCCTAATATATATATCACTATTATAATATTATTACTCTATTTGTTCATTCTTAACACCTCTTTCTTCGAATATTTGATTAGAATGAATTTCAGTTTTTATAGAATTATTGAGAATTTCTAATGTGTAATTAATGTAATTTCCTTCGGGTATAGATAATTAATTTAAATTTGATGAGAGAAAAATTATTTATTACTAAATGGTAACTATACAAAAATATTAATTTTGATTTTATAAGACAATGGATTTGAAATTCATGAAACTGACAAATCCTCTCATAAATTTATTCTGAATCCAGACAAAAAATTTAAAATTTATGGAGATCCATGAGTTTTGAAATTCATAGATTTAAAATCAAATCCCTCGATCCAAACACAAGATTAAAAAATGATACTTCTATCTATTTTTTTAAAAATAAAATTTAAGTATGTATATCAATTAATTATTTTTCTGTATATATCCGGGCCCAAAAAAGAATATAAATGAATTATCAGGAAAAAATAGGATTTAAGATAAAGGACGTCACAACCATATTGTCTTGTATGTGAATTTACTCGAGGTCTTCTTTTTACAATAACTAAGTATATTACTTTGCGCTTTGCACGGTGTGTGAATATACAATGAATATGATACTAGTTTTTATTATAGTTATCGTGATATTGTATGTGGTTATTGTTGAATTTTACTTTGAAAAATTTTATATGTCTAAATTATGGAAAAAATATTTTTTCAGGACCGTAAGTTAAAAGAGTAGGAAAAAGAGGACCATAATTTTTTGGACCGGTAAATGGGAACAATAAGTTTTCGAGCTAACAAAATAAATACCATAACTTTTTCAAGTTGACAATTTAAGGATCATAATTTTTAAAAGTTGTAAATTAAGGACAAATTCAGCCCAAACTCAAGTCAAATTTGTCGAATTTTGACCCGAATTGTAGTCCGAATCCAACCCTCATATGACCAATTGACCTAATTTGCATTGATTCTAGCTGATTTATCCTTAATTTGTCATATTTTATAGTTACAGTCCTCATTTTGTCACCTCTCTTAAGTTACAGTTTTTAAAACTATATTTTTCATCTAAACTACTTTTTTACATTGTTCGATATGTGAACGTGTTTATTTTTCAAATGACACATATAGAATATTATCAAGCTAAACAGGAAAATCAATAATGTTAAGTAGGGCAAATTTGAAAGATAACAATATATTTATGTATAATCTTATCTAAACTTATCCTTTTGTCTATCTTATAATGGCTCATTTTCTTCTTAAGATAAAAGTATCTATCCGTAAAAAAACATGCATGTTTGAGTATATAGAGATTTAAAAATTCGGCACCTACTCTTTAAATATCGAAAGTTTATTTAAAAAAGAAATGACAAACATAAGTAAATATCGGAAGTTTATTTTCAAAGAGAAATGACAAACATAAGTCTTGTTTGGGTAATGGCCAGGCCAAGTCTCTTTGGGAAATGCATGTACCCTAAAAAAATTCAGTCAATTTTATTTTTTTGAAAAATTTATAAATTTTTGGAATTTTTTTTTTGACTTTTTTATAAATTTTAATATACTCGAAAAACAAATTCATAAAATAAAATTTCGAAAAAAAAAACGTATTTCAAATTGACTAGTGATAATAATCTGAGCCTTGAGAAATTTATCCAACAAGGGGCCCAATGAGGTTCATGGGCTTACAGTCCACAGCCCAATGGCAGGGCCCACAATTTGGCGCAAAAGCGGGAAAGTAAAGATTCGCTACAATCCAAATCCGAAGAACCGACCCGTATTTATATCATCGGTGACTGCTTACACAACTCGGAACAAGTACATTCTTTCTCTCCCTTCAAATTATTTCCTTTTTCTCTCTTCGAGAAATTAGCGCAATGGCAAAACCCTCGGTCGATAAGGATTCATCCAGCGATTACCTGTCGAATTCATCGTCGGATGAAGAGGTGATCAGGGATCAAGTCGATGATGAAGTGGACGAGGAGGAGCTTGAAGCCGTTGCTCGAACCGCCGATGATTCCGACGACAGCGACAGCGACAGCGACAACGCGGAGCCGTCTAACGGTGTCGATGAAGAAGAGGACGACAATGAGGTTTGTTTTTCTGAGATCTGGGATTTGCTACATTAAAAATTGATCGAAAAGTTGCGTAACTATACGGTTTCCGTCACCGCGTTGTTCTGAGAGCTTGATGGTGACGGAAAATGTCTGCATGTTCGAATTCGGGGCTTTTCTATGTGCATTGAGTGGAAGATTGTTTTTCATTAGTTAGTTTGTTTTGCTTTTTCTTAGCGTGGCGCCGTAGGTGTGTATTTTTTGGTTTATCATTGTTTGATTTTGTTTAATCTGCGGAATCAATGGTTGGCAACTATCTGTTGCTCGAATTTGGTGCTAATTTTAGTGCATGGAGCTTGGTGGCATACAATCGAGTTTTAGGAATTTTTTAAGTTACTTTTTTTCCCCCAGATTTAACTTATTTTAGACAGTTCAGTATTATTGAAAAGCATGAAAATGATGTATAGGCAAATTTAAAGTGTTTCTTACTTCTTAGAGGAATTCCTTGGATTTTCGCAGACTCTTTAAGTAATGGTTATAATCATAGCATGCCTTATGTGTGAGCAATCCAGGAAAATGGAACAATTAAAGGAATTTGAAGTGTAGTTTTGTTATTTCTCATTTTATTCATGTTCGTAGTGATCTACTTATTTCTTGCATGATCGAGTCTTTAGTAGTGTGTGTTTTCTACTTATTATGTAGTATTTTTTGCAGGTCGAGGATGATGCTCCAAATGAAATTTCCAAGCGTGAAAAAGCCCGACTCAAAGAAATGCAGCGGATAAAGAAGGCGAAGATACAAGAAATACTAGATGCTCAGAATGCTGTTATTGATGCTGACATGGTGTGTGTCTTTTAAAAAAAATAACGTTACTCCCCCATCCCACAAAAAAACTTCATATTTCCCTTTTCTTCCTTCCAAAAATACTCTTTAAACTCCTAAAATGGAAATAACACTCAATTAAAACACCCTCACGGTGCCATTTAATATTCAAATTAAACCCTAAAAAAGTCACTTTTCTTAAAAAGTATGCCACGTAAGATGTGAAGACTAATGTGGGACAGCGGGAGTACTTAATACCATAACCCTATTACGCTATCTACTTAGATTTTACATGTGAATTAATCTTATTGGACAGAACAAGAAAGGAAAGGGTCGGCTTGCCTATCTCTTGCAGCAAACTGAATTATTTGCTCATTTTGCCAAGGGCAATCAGTCTGCATCTCAGAAGAAGGCCAAAGGAAAGTGCGTAAATTTTATTTACTCTCTTCTATTTAGGGTATTAACTCTTGGCGAGTGTTCTTGCAGTATAGTTTTGTGAATTGTGATTTTATGCATCTAATAATTTTTTAATCCATCGAAGTTGGCAAAATATAGAAATGTTATCAAGGAACGTCTTATATTCTTCAACTAATCATATGAAGTACACACATTATTGTTTAACCACATCCTTCATTCTTTCTGCGTTTTATGTTTAGTCGCCAATCCCATCTATGCAAGTAAGTGATCCTTACTGGTCCGTATCCATGTCATTTACTTCCTTAGTTAGTCAAGCTCTTGTTTTATCAGTTTATGTATGGCTTATATAGGTGAATCCGTGTAGGGCCATAAGTGAAATAGTCATTTATTTAAATTAGGTCGAAGCAGCATATGCACACCGCAATATAATTTCCTTAAATATCGAGATATACTTAACTCTATGTCTGATAGAAAGTGATATGATTAAAGAATGACATTTCAGAGACTTGTCGAGAAAAATCAAGAGATCTAATAGGTTTTCTTCCTAAATGCATTCATCCAATTCAATATTTTACTTACCCTTGACAAAGATTCATTTTCTATTATCATGATAAAAGGCCTTCTTGTTAGATCAAATATGATTAAGATATAATAATTTATGTTGTGCGATTAAATAAGAAAATTGAAAACAATTCAAATTGTCATTGATTTTATTCGTTAAGTAACATAAGAAAGTATTAAGAAAAAAAAAAAGACCTTAGATCAATTATTGAATAATACCAAATTGTGTTAATAATAAATTCTAAACAATAATTCCGACTAATCAATTTAATTTGCTATTCGCATTCAGAGTTCTGAATATGGAATAGGAAGACAGTCTTTCCATTCTTAACAATCATGCACTGGGTTTTACTTTCAACTGTTTTGAGCCACTGCTCTTGGTAGCCTAATCACTTGGTTGCTTGAGAGCGAGAATCAAAGTCCTTTTGTAAAATTTATTGCGGACTCTGATTTAGATCTTAAAACATGTGTGGTCTTTCTTTGATTTTTTTAATCGATAAATGGTAAGTAAATATGAATGTAGGACAAAAAATCAACTTTAGTGGTGTTGAATCAGTTTAAGATTGACATCATGCGTAGAGGACAAAGATTGTTATTCTTTGGCCACGGGGTTACTGAAGCCGTGAAATGGTGATATTTCAGTTGAAGAGAACCAAAATTAGTTAGGAGAAAGGAAATTCCAAATTAACATATTTATAAATTTTAAACTAATATTTTCTCAACTACACTAATTTTTTGTTAAACTAATTGATCATTTGCAGCCAAGAGAGAGTGTTTTTTGAGATTCTATCTCATGTATCTTGTGTAATAACAATTGTACTTTGCAGAGGTCGCCATGCATCAAAGTTAACTGAAGAGGAAGAAGATGAAGAATATCTGAAAGAGGAAGAAAGTAGTCTTTCTGGCACTGGAAATACAAGACTGGTGTCACAACCATCTTGTAAGATGACTTGCTGTCTGGCACAATTTGAAGTGCCTTCTTTCCTTTAATTAATGTGCTTTTCTTAAGTATTGTATATTTGTTTTAGGAAGTATGACCATTTCCTTATGCACATTTGTGGTATAGGTATTCAAGGAAAGATGAGGGATTACCAACTTGCTGGTTTAAACTGGCTTATAAGAATCTACGAGAATGGCATTAATGGAATACTTGCTGATGAAATGGTAATAGGAAAGGCTCTATTTGCTTCCACTTGTTGCCTATATTTCAATAGGATGACGGATTTTCTGTTCCTAATGTAGGGTCTTGGTAAAACTTTGCAAACCATATCTCTGCTGGGTTATTTGCATGAGTTCAGAGGCATTACTGGTCCTCACATGGTTGTTGCTCCAAAATCCACACTTGGTAATTGGATGAATGAAATCAAAAGGTTTTGTCCGGTTTTGCGTGCTGTTAAGTTTCTTGGAAATCCTGATGAAAGAGTAAGCCTGCACTGTCAGATGGAATATTGCTTTGCTAACCTTATCTTGCTACTATACTAATCTCCCAAATACTTGAACTTTCAGAGACATATACGCGAGGATTTACTTGTTGCCGACAAATTTGATGTTTGTGTCACAAGTTTTGAGATGGCCATCAAGGAGAAAACTACATTGCGTCGTTTTAGCTGGCGATACATCATTATTGATGAAGCTCATCGGATCAAGAATGAAAATTCACTTCTCTCAAAAACGATGAGACTTTTTAATACTAATTACAGACTTCTAATTACAGGAACACCTCTTCAGGTATTGTTACAATAACTTATGGGTGCAATTTGCTTTTCCCTATCTGATGATTGATTTGATTTTGGTTCTTAGAATTACCTACCTGATCTTACATTTGAAATGATTTTTTCAATCCTTTTAGTGTTCTGGATTATAAACTTTGAAATCTCCACTCTTTTAATTCCTTTTGTGGTACTTCACCAACATGCAAAGAGCTGTATAAGTGGAAAACTACCTTCATTACATCTTTTTTCATGTTTGTTGAAAGAGTTGGTCTGTCATGGGAACTTCAAAGGAATATTATCAAGCTAATTGAGACGTTCAGTGTATCTCTTACTTTCTCTACAAAACTGACTATCAATTTGATTTGCCTACAATGGTGTGTAATGATATATAGTTTGGGGTTATAATTGGTAATAGCTATGTTTGTTTCATGTCAATTGTCATTTTCCGTTGTACTTTTTGCTGTTAATTTATATATCTATGATCAAGATATGGTATATGTTTGCAGAATAATCTTCATGAGCTCTGGTCCCTCCTTAATTTTTTGCTTCCCGAGATATTTAGCTCTTCTGAGACTTTTGATGAATGGTTCCAAATATCTGGTGAAAATGATCAGCAGGAAGTTGTGCAGCAACTTCACAAGGTATCCATTTTCTTTTCTTTTTCCCCTAATATGATGATGCATTTTTTACCTGGTATTGATCTCTTGTTGATGATATATGCTTGTATTTATTGCAAGATATGCTTTAGTTTTTACTAGTAAAGGAAATCCTTTAATTGTCCAAAAAGTTAAATATATTTGAGTTTGACCAAATTTCCGAGTGTATTTACCATCACTCTTTATTTACTAGTCTAGATGTGTATGGGATTGTAGATATAAGATAAAACACTCAGCACTTTGGATACTGCGTTTAGTAGATAAGCACTCCAATTTTTGAGATCTTGTCCATTGCTTATGATGACACCATCTAAACCAGACCCAATGAATGTTCACTGTTGCTGTGGTTTATGCTATGATCTCATGACTGGATTATCGTAAATGCAGCTAGTATTGATTAGGGAAGCTTCAATATTCTTATATTGACTGCATCCCATTGCTTGGGTGCAGTAGAGACTTGAGTCAATAGATCTGCTTTCTCTTAAATATCTGCGATTGAGATTGTTCTTTCTCTTGTTAATGAACTAGGTTCTCCGGCCCTTCCTTCTCAGGAGGCTGAAGTCTGATGTTGAGAAAGGTTTGCCTCCCAAGAAGGAGACAATACTTAAAGTTGGCATGTCTCAGATGCAAAAGCAATACTACAGGGCATTGCTGCAGAAAGATCTCGAAGTTGTAAATGCTGGTGGAGAACGCAAACGTCTTCTTAACGTAGCCATGCAGCTGAGAAAGTGTTGCAATCATCCATATTTATTTCAAGGTGCCGAGCCTGGTCCACCTTATACAACTGGAGAACATCTAATTGAAAGTGCTGGTATGCTCATTACTTCTCCCTCTGCTGCTGGACCCTTTTGTGATATTTATTTTCATTTGTAACATATGGTGGCAATTGCAGGCAAGATGGTACTTCTTGACAAGTTGCTTCCGAAACTGAAAGAGCGTGATTCCAGGGTTTTGATATTTTCCCAGGTTGGTTATTTTGAGCACCTGATCTTCTTCTATTATTTTTTCATTCAATACCAGAGCTACTCTGGACATATTGTTGTGAAATCTTCTCTTGATTTGTTTGTTTGGTTGTACCTATTTTCTATTTTGGGATTAATTCCTTACGACGATCCTTTGAATTTTGTGAACAGATGACAAGGCTGCTGGACATTCTTGAAGACTACCTGATGTTCCGAGGATATCATTACTGTCGGATTGATGGAAATACTGGTGGTGAAGATCGAGATGCTTCTATTGAAAACTTCAACAAGCCAGGAAGTGATAAGTTTGTGTTCCTTTTATCAACCAGAGCCGGAGGTCTTGGTATCAATCTTGCCACTGCTGATGTTGTCATTATTTATGACAGTGACTGGTGAGGCTCTGATTTATAATGTGTCAAAGGTTGGCTTTAACATAGCTTGTGTTGACTAGTATATCCCTGCAGGAATCCACAAGCTGATTTGCAGGCTCAGGACCGTGCTCATAGAATTGGTCAGAAGAAGGAAGTCCAAGTTTTCCGATTCTGCACTGAGGTTTGTCTGTCGTCATAGTTATGGAACTATGTTGGTTTCTTTAAGTGTAAGTGTGTAATGTGTTCTGTTGATACTTTGATAGTACACTATTGAAGAAAAAGTGATTGAAAGGGCTTATAAAAAGCTAGCCCTTGATGCTTTGGTTATCCAACAAGGGCGTCTAGCAGAACAAAAGAGTGAGGCTTTTTATCACCACATATTATCTTTCATTATTGTTTATTATTTCTATGCAAAATGTTAAACATTCAATTTGTTTATTGTATTCAGCGGTTAATAAAGATGAGCTGCTGCAAATGGTGCGGTTTGGTGCTGAAATGGTATTCAGTTCTAAAGATAGCACAATAACAGATGAAGATATCGACAGGATTATTGCCAAAGGAGAAGAAGCAACTGCTGAACTTGATGCTAAGATGAAAAGATTTACAGAAGATGCCATCAAATTTAAAGTGGATGACAGTATGCTTCTCCATGCAAACTTAATACTCAAAATGCTCATGTGTTGATCGTTATTCAGAATGTTTCTCAGTTAACACTATTTAAATTTTCTGCAGGTGCCGACTTGTATGACTTTGATGATGAGAAGGTAGACATTATACTTTATGCCTGACTTTTGTAACTTATTGTGAAATTCTTTATTTGGGCTTATGTTTCCATTGTATGTTCCTTGGGTTGAAGGATGAGAATAAGTTTGATTTCAAGAAACTTGTCAGTGATAATTGGACTGAACCT
The DNA here is from genome assembly GCA_026898435.1 of Prunella vulgaris. Classification (NCBI taxonomy): domain Eukaryota; kingdom Viridiplantae; phylum Streptophyta; class Magnoliopsida; order Lamiales; family Lamiaceae; genus Prunella; species Prunella vulgaris. The sequence goes on from JAPKLY010000002.1 coordinate 4,334,372, forward strand.
TCAAGAAGAGAAAGGAAGCGCATGTATGTCTCTTCACCTCACCTGCCAAAATATGTATATTAATACTTCTACTCATACAAATGATGTGTTCTCCAATGTTTCTGCAGTTACACTGAAACAGATTACTCTAAGCAGACATCCCGCCAAGGCGGGCCTGCAAGAACCAAAGAGCCTCGAGTTCCTCGCATGCCGCAGTTGTAAGCAATTTAGCCACCAAATTTGTTTGTTTATTGGTTTCTAAATCTAAATATATGTTATCTTTTTGCAAGGCACGATTTCCAGTTCTTCAACACACAGCGTCTTAGTGAGTTGTTCGACAAAGAAGTGCGCTGTCATATGGTGGGTGCCTAGGCTACTCTTAGGTTTTCCTTTTATCTGCTTGAGATATCTAACTTTATCTGTTTGACGTGGCTCAGAAAGCACACAAGAGGAATCAAGATAAAGATGCCATAGATGAAGACAAACCTCAAGGTATATTCTTTTTCACTGAACACTAATTATTTACTCTTGTCATTTTATGCTGGACGTATTCTTGATGAACTGTTGTGTACTCAGATGAGGTAGAGCCTTTGACTGCTGAGGAGCAGGAAGAGAAGTTAAGACTGCTCGATGAAGTATGTTTCTGTAAACTTCAAAACCTTGCCCTTGCCTTATAGCTTCACCTGATATATGTTGTTGTATATTTTAGGGATTTTCATCATGGAGTAGAAGAGACTTCAACAATTTCATCAGGGCCTGCGAAAAGTATGGTCGAAATGATATCACAGGCATTGCTTCTGAAATGGAAGGGAAAACAGAGGAAGAGGTCGAACAATATGCTAATGTTTTCAAGGAAAGATATAAAGAATTGAACGGTAAGTTGTACAAAGTTAGCTTTTGGTTGATTGATATCTATAATTTCCATCTGTCTTTGCCCCCAGTCAAGGCGGCCAGATTCTCCAAACTTTTGAACATTTTGAAGCACGATACTAACTTGTGAACATGGTTTCTTCCAGAATTTGATAGGATAATTAAAAACATTGAGAGAGGTGAGGCTAGAATCACAAGGAAAGATGAGATCATGAAAGCTATTGGGAAGAAATTGGACCGATACAAGAACCCATGGCTGGAGCTAAAGATCCATTATGGGCAGAACAAAGGGAAGTTATACAATGAAGAATGTGACCGTTTTATGGTTAGACTTCTTATAATCATTCTCTCTCTTTTTGGTTACGTCTTGATTATCTTTCAGTCTTCTTATTGTGGATATTATTGTTTCTCAGATATGCATGGTTCACCAGCTTGGGTATGGGAACTGGGAAGAGCTGAAGTCAGCATTTCGCACCTCCCCATTATTTCGATTTGATTGGTTTGTAAAGTCTCGCACAACTCAAGAACTTGCTAGAAGATGCGATACTCTGATAAGATTGGTGGAGAGAGAGAATCAGGATCTTGATGAGCAGGAGAGACAGGCTCGCAAAGAGAAAAGACTAGCAAAGGTATAATATATATATTATAGTAGGATATATTTCCCTTTCAGATGCATTTACCGATTCCACTTCTGTTTTTTCTTTACAGAACTTGACCCCGTCTAAGCGGGCTGCTGCTAGACATGCTGCAGACAGCCCGCCTACAACTCAGAAAAAGCGAAGTAAAGATGATGATGCTAGCTCGGTACGTTTTTATGCATAGCCATCCAAAAACTATGCTTGCATGCACTGTTTGCTGATAAAAACTGCCTTTTCTCTTACAGGTAAAGAAGAGAAGATGATTTCAGTTCCATCTTTGGAATTTTATCTTGCCTTGATCTGATTTTGTTAGTTGCCTAAATTGGTATAGGAATGAATAAAGTACCTATCTAAGATAGGGATGCAAAGATCAAGTGCAGATAAACAAGTTTGGACCATTTCTGTACTTGAATCCCCCGTCTGCTCGGATTGTTCGTATTACTTTTGTCTGTCTGCTCGGATTGTTCGTATTACTTTTGTCTGTCTGCTCGAATTGTTCGTATTACTTTTGTTATTACCTTGATACCTTCACATTTTCAGATTTTATGTTTTCAAGTACATTATTTCGAACATGAGATTTTGCATTTTCCTTGAAATATGCTCCCTCCGTCCCATCAAGATAGGCTTACAGGTTTTTCCATACAGATTAAGAAGTAGAAGTTATTATTATAGCTAAAACATTAGATTTTTGCTTTGTTTTTTCATTTAGTTTTTATGACTACTTATTTTTAAAGACAATTTTACTGAATAGGGAGAGTGATTGTAATACAATTTTAATTATATCTTAAATATGGCAGTAAGAATGTAGGATGGATGAAAATGGAAAGTAAATCTATCCTTGTGGAACGGAGGAATTTAGAAACTCTAGGTTGGGCTTAGTGGTGAGGGTTTGAGTATTAAAACTATATGGATGAATTTTGCCTCCTTTTAAGTGGTTAGAGGTTAGGCTGGAATATGCTTCCTGCCTAATTTTGCACTTGAATTTAAATATAATTTTTTTTTAAAAAAAAATCAATGTTTATATCATTCCACAAGCTTCTGTCCATTATCAGAAAACTCTATTTTGACTTGAAAATCCCCCAAAATTGGGACAAAATGACTGCATATATATACCAAACCCAGTGACCACTTTCATGTCATTCTCCCCAACTTTTCTATTACAACAAACCTACATGCATAGATTGACAAGTTACATACATCATTCTGTCATGTAATACCATAGATTACCCAAAAGGGCCCCCTTCTTCCAGTTTAGCTAGTAGCCTTTCATGATCGAGTCATAGAAATGCTCGAATCGAGCAGCTCGGTTACAAGAAAGAGTTCCACTCGATGCATATGTCGACTTTCCAACACTCAATCTTGATCCTCAGAAGATGTCTTAGAATGATGATATGCTTGGAAATTGAAATCATTCATTTGTACCATCGAAGCTCCCAATGCCATTTGCTCTCTTTCTTTCTCTCCAATTCTCTCCCCACACCTTTGCCATAGCAACTGCTCGTTCTCTGTCCATGCCCCGACTTTTTGGAGTTTCTCTCGTTCCACCTGCACTACAAGGGCTGTCCCTTTGAGAATCGGGATGCTCAAACTCGTCTACGCCCCATTTACTTCCGGACCCTCCACCTGTTTCTAATCTTCGCAACTCTCCAAACTCCCTACCAGAGTTCCTCTTCCTTGAATCGGGGGAGTTCTTGTGAATGGAAGGTGAACCGAGGTGGTCCCCACTCCTCCTTCGTTCATCCCTATGCCTTGGAGTTGATGGACTGACTTTGTTACTCTGAGCAGAAGGTGCATTAGGATCATAAGTTTGTGAGGCTAAATATGACAAAGCAGTCACGACGTCTCCGATTAGAGGCCTTGTGGCAGCTTGCTCTTGCAAGCACATTGCAGCTACGGCTAGTGCTTGATAGAGTCCACGGATCGGGTAATGGCCTTGTAGCAGGGGATCAGCCATTTTAGGAAACTTCCTTCGATCCTTGAAAAGAGGCCTTGCCTAATTAAGAAGTGAAAGAATTCACATCAATCTCAATCTCAATTAATAATAATAATAATAATAATAATAATAAAGAAGACAATCTTATGTAACCCAATTTTACTGTGTAACTAGTTCACATAACAATACTAGTTGTTTCATTAAAAGCTACTAATATTAGTTGTTCCACTAAAATGTACTAATATTAGCTATTTCATTAGAAAAGATGGACAGTTTTAACTATAGAGTAATGGTTGTGAGTCAGTTGCATGGTAAAACTATTTTTAACATAACACCAACTAAACAAAGAAAGAACCACCTACCCATGCAACAAGATTATGCTCCCCTGTACTTCGAGTGTTGTCGATAGCCTTCCGACCAGTGATGAGTTCGAGGAAGACGACTCCGAAACTGTAAACATCGGATTTCAAAGTCAGCTGACCTGTCATGGCATATTCTGGAGCACAATAGCCATACGTCCCCATCACTCTCGTAGAGACGTGAGTTTTGTCACCAACTGGGCCCAGTTTTGCAAGTCCAAAATCTGACAATTTTGGGAAGAACCCCTCGTCAAGAAGGATATTGGACGATTTTAGATCTCTGTAAATGACGGGCGGATTGGCTTTGTCGTGCAAATATTCCAGCCCCTTGGCTGCACCAGCAGCAATAATCATCCTAGTATTCCAATCCAGAGGTTTTTTATCAGGTGGAATATCTGCAGATAAAACACCAGAAAATAATTACTACAGACCACTGTAATAGTAGCTAATAACAACGAACAAATGATTGTAGAAGCCTAGCTCAACCCCGATTACGCTTCATTGTGGCTCAATGAATAAACAATATGGTAAAACATCTTAATCCAATTCATGCTTCACAATAATAAATTTCAGACAAACTATTTGGACAACGAACTGCGTCGCTCTCAATATATAATTTCAGGAACTCCTAGAGTGATGTGATCCTCTGCTTAAATGAGAAAAAAAAATCATGGGACGCTCGGTTCATAATTCTTCAATGGGAATGGTAATGGAACTGGATATAGGCTAATCGTGGTGGTTAATGAGAAAAAAGATGGTCAATTCACCTTGATCATACTTAGTGACTGTTTTGAAACTCTACAAAATAGCTTCTAGAATCACTTGCTTTCGAAAGCTGTGAGTGATGGCTTTGAAAATAAGTTAAAATCACTATCGCAATATGATGAACTACTTTCTCTCCTATAGTCATTTCTCCTCAATCAATCCACTATTCCTCGACCCAACAGTCATTTTCTATCCCAACTCACTGCACGATTAGAGCATTACATTAACAATGTAACCATGATACTCAATTCCTCATCGTAATTCAATATTATCATTCTCGTTGAAGAAATTGAACACCTCCCCCCCCCATTGTTAGTCCTTCGGCTGTATTTAACACAAGGATATAAGGATTCTGGAAAAAGAAATAAATCCTATATTTAACACAAGCATTATGGTCAACATGTTTATTGATGGCCATGGGACTAACCATGTAAATGATCTTCTAGAGACCCCAATTGCATGTATTCATAAACAAGAAGACGTTGATCACCATCAGCACAATATCCTATCAAATTGACAAGATTTGGGTGGTGCAACAGGCTAAGCATGAGAACCTCCACTAGAAACTCTCGATTCCCTTGAAGACCATTCCGATCAAGTTGTTTTACTGCAACCACCTGCACAAGTGTACATTTGCCAAAAAGTGCAAATTACAATAGTCATTCAACAAATTAATCACATTCCTTAGAGAACTAATTGTTTTTTTTTTTTGTATAACAGTGTAACATCTTCGCCTACATAACAAACCAAATCAAACTATGAATGGCGTTAATTTGATAATTTGTGAACCAATTTACATGGAATATAACATACCTGACCCGTGCTTTCCAGTTTGCCTTTGTAAACTCGTCCAAATCCACCTTCACCGAGCAAGCACTCTGGTCTGAAATTATTTGTTGCTGCAGCAAGTTCACGAAATGTAAATGTTTGAGCTGCAATATGGGGTGTTGGCCCTTTCGGAATCCCAGCTTCCTTCTTAGAATCAATACTATTTCGAGCTTTCGATTTATCTGAAAAGCATAGGTCAATACCATAGAGTAAGAATATAGCACAAGTCTCCAACTACTAATAAACCATCAACACTGCTCTTTCCACCTCTCGGACAGATGAAGAAAACAAAGTTTCAGAAATGAAAGAATTCCGCCACATCTAAAATTCCAAACTTGTACAGAGTGTGGAATCAATTCATTTATTTAATTTCCCCGATAAGAAGTTCCTCCTTAATTAGCCAACAAGAGCATCATGCATTCTTTTCTATGATGTCCAGAACAATCTTGATTAAGTCCAAAACAAGAAAAACAATATTAAATCTCCAGGACCCGTAATTAAAGGCAGATTTTCATATTGCAATCAACAAAACAAGAAATCACATGAACACAAAAAAGGGCAGCGCCAAATTCATCAAGAAAACCCATTTTTAACCTAAATTAATCAAAATTGCCAAAAATCGAAAATTACACGGATCAATAAGAAGAATGGATCTCCCAAGTCAAAACCAAGCATAAAAATTCAAGAAATTCAGCAACAATTAATCAATCCCATAAGATGAAACTACATGAAAACAGAAAAGGGCAATGCTAAATCATGTACCTGAGCTCACTCTATTGGCATGGCTGTTAGAATGAGCAGCTGAACCCTCTTTAAAGGACTCCGTTTTGGCAACTTCTTTGACGCCATTATTACTTTTATAAGCATTTCTATCCTCATCTGACGATTCAAAGCAGGGGAAACACCCACCCATGTCAATTCTAAACAATGAACCCACCTCAAAAGATCCCTCTTTATATCTATGTATAAATATCATGCACAACAAAATTTCAACACAAACAGAGTTTCCCCAGCTTTTGAAAGCACCCCATCTTATAAAAATCCAATCTTTGAAGATTATTGGAGAAATTTCGGGCCATAAGCAACTTAATGATCATCCCAATTTGGTAAAAGATTTGAGATCAGGGCACAGCTTGTTTTGGGACAGAGGCAGATCAACAAATCAGAGAAAATCTTGATTCTTCAGGAGAAAGGTAAAAAAAGATGAAGAAGAAGCAAAATAAATATAATAGTGCGAGAAAATTCTGCTGCTCGATGTGTGTGATTGTGTGTGGGGTTTTTATATGAGGAAATAAAGAATTTGAGATGGTGAAAGTCAAAAAAGTTGGATTTATCTTTTAGTAAAGCTGTTTTAATTATGTAAACAGGGGGATTAGGTGAATCTTGTCTGAATAATCTTCTTGGAACTGTGGATTCAGTGTAATACATTATAAATGCGTGAACAATTAATAAATGCGTGGTCCGTGGATGCAATTTAGTAATTCCTCCTCTAATAAATTTTACATTTTCAAAAATATAAATTATATAATAAATTTCACCTTTTAAAAATAGAAATATAATATTTTTATGATAATTATTTTATTTTAAGATATTTTTTTATTTATTATTCCAACAAATTAATAAAATATTTTTTTTAAAAAAAGTGGGCACACTCTCCTATAATGATAATTTAATGAACATGTAATATTATAACAAAAAAGTAATTATTAATATTTAGTAAAAGCAATTAATATTGACTAATTAGGTATAATAATTTTAATAAAATAATTAATATTAGGCTTAAATACATATCAGACCATCATATTTTCTGTATTTCAAATTTCGGCCAGTTTTTTCTTATCCAAAAATTGATCTGTAGCAAGGTTGAAAATATCGATATCAATAAAAATATTGAGGTTTTAAATTTATGAAAATATCGAATCGATATCGGTAATTTAAAAAATTATAAAAATTTAAGAACAAACATGTAACACATAAATTTAATAAAAGAATTTGAATAAATTTTACAGTTGTAAAAAAAATTGTACATATATACTATTTTTTGAACTTTTTTCAAAATTCATCGATATTTTAACGATATTTGGTTTAATTTATGGAAAAATAAGTGATATTGATATTATAGACCGATATTTACCGATTGTTTTTAATTTTTAATGGATATTATAGAAATATCAATTCTACTTAATATTCATATCGATGACTACGAAAATTGGATATATCGGAGAAATATCGTGATATTTTCATCCTTGTTCTGTACAAATAAAATATACAATCATCATCTTAACAAATGCATTCATAAAAATATTCAATTTTTTTAAATTTTGTTAAGAAAAATCACATTTTTTTATTTCAAATTTCGGGCAGTTTTTCCTTATCCAAAAGTTGATGTGTACAAAAAAAAATATATTATCATCTTAATAAATGCATTCATAAAAATATACAAATTATTAATTATTATAAATATAATAAATAAATTTAAAAAATTATAATAATATAAATACAATAAATAAATTCTAAATGCATTCATAAAAATTAATATATATTTCTAAAATAAAATTATTTAATAATAGAAAACTACTGTCACGAACTATACACATTTTTTCTAAAAAAAATAAAAAATATATTTAATAATTTTTAAAAATATTAATTAATATTTACAACAATTTAAATTTTAAATTATATATAATTTGTTAAAATTTTAAAACCTCATGCAAACTTCGTGATTCTAAACTATAAGATTATTATAATTTTCGGGAAATTAAAAAATATTTTACAAAATTAACACCAATTACAAATTGATTTTGTGCAGAAAAAATATGCTTCTGTAAAAGAAAAATGATTAATATATGCAAATATTGTGAACCAATTTTATAAATATAGTGGACTAATTATTTTAAAATTGATACACATTTTATATTCGATAATAATATTTATTTTTTATATTTATTGATATATATATGCTTATTGGGATGATGATTATGAAATTATTTGTTCATAATCATCTTTTGCGCAAGAAGCAAACTACCCGAAGTTTGAATTGATTTTTTTTTTTAAATGGTGATTTATTTTACCACAATTAAAAATTTAGATAAAATCACAATTAATATATAATACCACCAACATCGATCTTTATACTCTTAATCAAATATATGAGGATTTAAAATAATTTTATGATAAAGTTATCATAATTTTTTTTCACATATTAGAGTATTTGATATAGTTGAATACCATATATACATTAACAATTATTTTGAATTAGGATTCAAGGTTTCTGTTTTTAAATTAAGGTCAAGAAAATTTGTTTTTATTTGTGTCTCAATTGGCAAAATTGGGTTGATGATCTAACTTCACCAGACATGTAAGATTGGACCTTTTCTATAAAATTAAACTTCTACTAAAAGTCAACATTCTTCAATATTTATGCTTTTCTGTAGATTATATATATATATATATACAAAAGCTTATTAGAGACTTTTGTGCCAATACTAATTAATGCACCTATACCAAGTCCTTAATAAATGACGAAAATATTATTATACATATACTCATAATAAGAGTGAAAAATATTAATATGAGTAATATAATATAAAAAATAACATTTAATAATAATAATAATAATAATAATAATAATAATAATAATAATAATAATATCCACACGTCTAGACACGTAGCAAGAATATGTTATGAGCAAGTTTTCAATTTTGAATTTACATGAGGATAAAATATATTCTGAATCAATTTCACTATTTGTTTGTATTTTATTATATATTTTAATCTTATTAATTATTTTATTAGTATTAATTTTACAATAATACTATGTAATTTATTACGAATAAAATAAATAATCAATAATACTGTCTTTTTCACGAAGACATTTTATTTCGAAAGATTTTTTTTTTCATAATCAATTATAAATAAAATAAAATAAAATCTTAGATGAGTTGCCTAACTTAATAAGGATTTTGCGTGGGGTAGTGGACTCTTGTTGGTCCACCGCCGCCAACATTCTCCTAACCTAACACTTGTCTAATTAACACTTTTATTTTTATTATTATAATTTCATAATCTCTCTATTATTATTATTATTATTATTATTATTATTATTATTATAAAATCTCTTTGTTATCTTTGAAAAAAAATAAACTTTCTGCTGAAATTTTAATCTAATCATATGATATGACCAACTTTATTCGACAAGTTTGAGACATTTGTCTGATAAATATTTTTCAAGAATTTGTTTATGATGATTCATATATTCTAGAATGTTCTTTCCTTGTACTCACTCCGTCCACGAAATTTATGCTCACATTTTTGCACGTGATTTAATGCAATATGTCGGCATGTATTATGGGATATTGTGAGTTCCGTTTTGAGTAAGGAAAGTATTTATGAAAAGTACATATGATATACTTTTCATAAATATTCTCTTTATTCAAAACGGACCTCACAATATCACGTAATACCCTCCGATATATTGCATTAAACCACGTGCAAAAATGTGAGCATAACTTTCGTGGACAGAGGTAGTAAAAAAAAGCACCTTAATTTTTGTTCAAGTTTGAGGTTGATGATGTACCATCATTGTATTTGACTATTTGTACATACATAAATCACGGAAGAAAATGACCATTTTTTATTAAGTTATTAGAAATTATAATTTTTTTTTCATGGTGTTCATTTGGTTGGGCTATTTATGCTTTATTGTGCCTTATTAATTTTTTAATTCGGGCAGTTAGCCCATTTGCTTACTAAAATAGGCCTAGGAAGTAGTCAGTAGCCCGCGTTGTCATTTGCGGGTTTCTGCTATAATAATCTCATGGGCACGGATATTCTCCCCCCAATTTTTAATTACTTCACCCCACTTTTCAGTTTACTACCCTAAAATTTCAGTTCACCCCCCACTATTCAAAAAAATACACATTCTCATTTATAACTGAAGATAAGATTATAACTGAAGATAAGATTCGTAATTTCACCCCACTTCTTTCTTCACAAATCTCACCAAAAAATCGCCACTACCTTTCGCCTGGAAGCCTCTAACACCACCATCCTCGCCGGAACTCACGCCGCTCCTTCAATTACCAGAACAGAGGTGTGCCGTTACGGTTGTCATCTACGGCGGAGATTGGCTTCCAATGGACTCCGGCGTCGATTTCAGTTGTTGTGGCTTCGACGCGATTGTGAGACTGAGATCTGGCGGCGGCGCTGGTGTGGATTCCAGCGAGATGTTGTAGGCGGCAGTGTGTGCGAGAGATGTGCGACGAGGTTGTTGATTCCATTGCGACGGCGTCTGGTGTTTGAGTGTGTGGAGATTCGGCGCGATGGCAGTCTCCGATTTGGTGACTGTGGCAGTGGTCGCGTGTTCCGGCGGAATGGGTTGCGCACGCGAGGTCACTATTTCTTGCGACGATGAACGGCAGAAAACAGGGACGGCGTCTTGGGCTTCTCCAGGGAAGAATTCGAACGACGGTTGAGGCGGCGACTGTAATGGTGTGACAATTACGGACGCCGACGATGGGATTTTGAGATGCGTCGGTTGCTGCTGTTTCCATGCTGGGCTTCATCACAGAGAAGGTTGTCGCCGGTGTTAAAAGCTCCGTTCGACTCTGGTTTGCCGCGATTTATGTGTTTGTTCGACAATTTTGGTCGAACATTTTAACTTTGTTCGATCAGTTTTGTCGGAAAAAAAAGTTCGAACAAAATGTATGAACATTTTCCCAATGTTCGAACAAAATTTTGGAACATGAATACAAGGTTTGAATTTCTTTTTCGAACATTAAGCAAATGTTCCACAACCCAGTGTCGAACATTGACATGCAATTTGACGAAAATAAAAGGCGTGAAATCTATTTAATGAGGTTTTGTTCTATGAAATGGAAGAGTTTTTTCATATCAACAAGATGGGGTGAACTGATCTGATGAAATTTAGGAAAATATAACAAAAGGGTATTTTTGTCTTTAAAAAATATTTTACAGAGAAAAAATTAGATGTGGGGTGAAGTAATTAAAAATGGGAGGGAGAATATCCGTGCCCTAATCTCATAGAACATGACCAATAACTTATCTAGCCGATTAACATAAGTAATAGGGCATTTTCTATTTTATCTGGCCGATTAACATAACTTATCTGGCCGATTAACATATAATTTTTAAACCAATAACTTATTTGGCCGATTAACATATGTATCAATAGATACGTGAAATAATATAAGTTATTGCATATAATTAGGCTTCTTCCGTTCCAATATAAGTTGCTCATTTTGTTTTTTTACCTTTTCAGAAAATTATTATTCACTTCTTTATTATTAATTTCAATATTTTTTTACATTATTACTATTATTTTTTCACTTTTCTCCAACACATCACATGTACTATGTAAATATTTTTGGCCTAGTCTTGTATGCATCAGTTATACCGTGCAACTCAAGTTCATTTTTAAAAAGTTACACAAAATACTATTGAAAAGTTACACATGTTATTACTGAAAAGTGTATCTTTAATGGTGTAATTTTCAGTAATAATTTGTATAAATTTTTAGTAATAAATTGTGCAACTTTTTAAAAATGGATTTGAGTTGCACGGTGTAACTGGTGTACAAGAGACTTACTCAATATTTTTATGTACTTCTTAATATTATTGTCCAAAAGTTGTGAGCAACTAATAAAGAGAAGGAGTGAATATCAATTTCATACAATTACCACAAAAGATTTCAAATTAAATTACCTCATCCATAATGCTTAAATTTTTAAAAACAAAAATTTCTATAAACAAGTTTCATAGTATGAACTTATACATAAGATGTATATACAAATATCATTAATCATATTTATGAGTGAATATATTTTATAGTATCAATAAAAATATTATATGATATAAATTTCATACTATCAAAAATTTATAGCAACACTGCTCATTCCTAAAATACGTTTGAATCATTATACATACTAGATTTTGTCCAGTGCAATGCACGGGCCTAGTATAAATCCTTTCTCCAGTTTTTTTTTTGGCATAAAGGAAAATTTTTATCGTTTACAAACCATAGTATTATCAAAACTCATTTTACTTTATGCTCTCTACTTTGAATTCATTCTCTCATTAGCAAATTTCCCAGCCTGCACATATTTATATCTACAAATTATGTCTTTTTACCTAAGTGAAACATTAAACATGAATTGAGCTCCAAGGCAATACAATATTGTAGTATATAAATCTATATCTTGAATAAAATTATCATTCATGAGGCAAATGCTAAAAAATATCACCAACTCACATTTAAATTGTGCAAGTGTATCACCCATATTTTTTATTTTTTATTGCTCTTTCATGCAACTTAATATCCTGAAACTTCTCCAATCATGTGGTCCCAATAGCTACTAAAACTTCTCCAATCATGTTCCAAATATGCAATCATTTGTTGAACAAAAAATGATTTTTGAGTCCACATAAATGAGTCAGTATGTTATTTCGTCGTCTATTTCTTTTATTCAAATGATTAAGATCGCCTAACTTGCAAAACTAAATCTTGGCAAGTAGATAAACAGACATTTCACTGTTCATCACAAATCTTAAAGTTGGAGACCCCTGCAAATGAACGAAATATTTAAAACTCTCGTATGTGCATCTGAAACAAAAATATAAGGAGAGCATATATGTTTTTTTTTCTCATCTATTATTTATATTTGCTTACTTATTTAAATGAATCTTTGACAAGTAGATAATTAATCATTTCACCATCCATTAATCGGCTGACATCCATGCTGTCACGCTTCATTTTCTCACAAAATTTCTTACTAAATCACAATAAAATCAATCTAATAAGTAAATGAATTACCAAGTTTGTGGAAATTGAAACCTTTGGTTTCCGTTGGAAATAGTAAAGAGACGAATGTGATCTCTAAATAGCTTACTCATCAATTCTTCTGTTTCTCCTCGCCATTTACCTACAATTAATATAAACGAATTCATTAATCTAGACATTCATCTACTCATTAGCAAACAAACTAATAGATAAGGTCCTCAAAAGGGCTTCCTAATAAGATAAAAGAAGCCCTCTTAATCTAGTTAAAACAAAAACAATAAAGCAAATACTTTGTGTGCATTCATGTTTCTCCAATTTCTCAACCTTAAAAAACATGCAAGAGTTATGTAGATAATCAAAGTGTATGGAAACTCACTCTTTAATAATATCCCTTCCAGATATCCCAAGTCCTCCGCAATATTCTAAGGAAAGCAATACACCCAATTGGTAGCATCACCGAATTTTGTAGATAACATTTTATCATATCTTTATGAAATATCTTTATTACAATGAAGCTTAAGAATAAAAAATAAAAGCATATATTCTAGAAAATAAAGAGATCAACTTATGCAAACAAATCCTTCCACCTTTTTCAAGGTCTAGATTCTAGTTCCATAAGGAGAACGCTATCAGCAGAGTAAGGTGGCAATATTATTTTGTAGCAGTTATTGCTCCAACCCTGTCCTAATAGTTTTTATGTGATATTCATGCTATTACATCCATAGTTTAAGAATTACAACTTCTAATCACCTTCAACTCAATTATTTGAGAGCAACTCTCAAATGATTGATAAATTTCTTTTGCAATGCCCGTGTTTTAGCATCTTTTAAAGGTCAAAGGAATTGTTTGAAAATCATTTGTGGCGCCAGTTAAGAGACATATATATATCAAATATGTCCCCAATACATATTGAAGAAAGCATTTGAGAAAAACGATATGTTTAAGTACATGACATATGACTTTTGATTTTGCTGAAACATTGTAAATGAGATGGGAGACCAGATAGAGAATCACATGGATAAACAAAGGGTAAAAGTTTACCTAAAGTCTTCCAAGGGCCATAGTAATGTCACTGTAAATCACGTGAAAGACTGCTAAAAAGAAAATAAGTGTATGTATCTGGTGCAATCCATCCACTTTAATTAGCGCTACGTACCCCTGCGAAAAAAGTAGGTTTAATGTATCAATCAGGTTGTGGCTTTAAATTTGGATTCTCAATCATGGGTCATAATTTTTGCTAGCAAGCTTTTGAGGTACTCTTTTGGACACAGATTGTTGTCTATATGGTTGGAGTTTCAGATAAAACTCACTCCTTGACTTCAAAATTTTCTGCCTTCACTTCGTATCAGTGTATTGCTTCATGCGATTGAATCATAATTCTCACAGCAAGGCATCTCGATTGGACTGCGGTTGAGTCTGGTTTATGGCACGAAAGGTGTGTTGTAGCACACGTATTGACTGCCTCAAACTCAATTGTTTACTACTCGGCCCATTCTAAGAACTTCTCCCACTCCTTTGGCTTGGTGATTGCTCTAAGCACAGATTTACTACCTCTGTTTTGCCCATCAGTTTGCAGATGCCAAGCTAAACTTAGCTTCAATTTTGCCCCTTGCAGTCAGTAGAGCAAAAGACATGGCCCAACCAAAAGATTATTCTTGAATAAAATGAGCATATCAACTTGGAAAACATAAGAGATGACAAAGTGAAAATCTTCTCAGGGGGAATCTCAACCTTGGTGTTTCCCATTATCACCAAGCTGTCAGTAGAGGGAACAACTTTAACTCTTTCCCTCTATTATTTTGTGGCTCCAGCTGTTGATGCCATTTCAATAGCTAGTCTGCAAAAGCCCAAGTTTAAAGGAATGATTAACAATATAAATCAACCCCACATACAATGTCTAGTGCCTACCCCTATGAGAAGCCCACATTCACATGCATGGCAACAAATTGACTACTCAAGGAGAGAGAATGAAGAAAAGTGCACGCATTCTATGAAAACACAAATTCTTCTTCAGCAGAGCATAGATTACAGAAAGATTAAGCATCCAACCTCGCATATAGTAATTAGATCACTTTTGAGGAAAACATCATGGACATGTAAATTAAGATCAAAACTTGTACTTAAAAACTATCTCTAATACAATAAAGCGCATTAAGGGAGATTAATTGTACAGTTGGAGTAAATGTCGCAGTCCAAAATCGGATTGAGTCCTATGCAAAACATATGCCTTTTAAACATGAAATGCTTGGAAGCTTTAATGAAACAGTCAAGTCATCTCTGGCTCCTATATCTTTGGACAATGTGTCTCTTTATACAAGTTCTGTAAACCTTCACATTGCTATAATCTTCATGTTAGGCTTCAGATATCAGTGTGTATGATTAGAATCACCATTGAATCCAATATGACACACAATTAGGGACGTTTCACAAAACATGAAATGCTAAAAGATCTCATATCTATAAAAGCTCAAATCGATGACTTGGAAATTATTAATTTACTGCCTCAAAAGATTTCAAATCAGAAACACCAGTAGTTTCTCAAAATTTATCATACTAACATCCAGCAGAACAAAGAGGGAGATACGTGACGCTAGTAACAACAGGACTGTTGCATATGAAAATCTTTTAGCTCGATAAAACTGTAAAAGTTAATACCATAACAGATTTTAAATATATGGGGCGTGGAGATTGAGAATAAAAATGAAACGAATTAAAAATAAAGGTGTAAAAAATGCAAGTTAATCTCCACACATAAACAGACTATGCATGGAATTAAGTGCTTAATGACGCTTTTGGGTTTTTATTGGTCCAATTTCAAACAAAAGGTCTGCAAAAATAACAAAATCAATCAAGTAATTATAATGAGAGAACATGTGCTGGAAATACTATAATTGCAAGGCTCAATTTTCATTATCAATTGTGAACTCATATTCAGATTGTTTACACAGTTTGCTGCTATGAGAGCTCTTTTGGCACTGGTTCAAGGTCATTTACAATAAAGAGCATGATTTAGCGGCTTTAATTTTAACCAATTTGGATTGTCAAACCCAGTTACAACTCCTTCAATGTCAAATTTGGCAATCAAAACTCATAATTGAATTGAGGTTCAAACTATAGTTAGCATATTTATCAAGCAACACACAAGCGAGCAGAATCCATCATGTTTTTCCCGTGTCAAACAAATCAAAATGTGAAAGAAAATCCCATCTTCAATTAAAATAGGGGCATCCAACAAATAATCTTGAAACATCATCAATTAAGATTGAAGAACATAAAATTACCAAATGAGAAGGGGCCATGAATAGGGGTGGGAATAGGCCAGGCCAGGCCAGGCCTCTTGTGAAAAAGCCTAGGCCTGATTTATAAGTTGTAGGTCCAAGTCTGTCCTATTATCTGTCGTAGGCTTTTTTGGTAGGCTCGGCCTGGGCCTTTTTAGTAAACAGGCCAGGCCTGAAAGCCTTTTTAGGCCTACTTAATAATTATTTTATAAAAATAATTTTATTTATTACAAAAAATTTAAAATCACATCTATAAAATTATCAAATGTCTCAATAACACCAATAATAATACTAAGTATTTTACCAAATCACAAATAACAACAATTTAAAATAAATTATGTGTATTTATTTTTAAAAATTAAGAAAATTATTGACATTATAATTGAATATATTATTATTTAATAAATAAAAATAAGAAGTTATATTTAAAATATATATATATATATATATATAATATTATATAATGTTAAATAGGCCGGCCTATTAGGTATAAAAGGCTTCCTAGAAAGCCTAGGCCTGGCCTATTTAACTAAATAGGCTTTTAAAAAGGTCTGAGCCTAACTTATTTGTTAAGTAGGCCGAGCCTAGATAGGCTTTTAGTAGGCCAGGCCGTAGGCCCCTGTCGGGTAGTCTGGCCTATTCCCACCCCTAGCCATGAACATACCTGAGCCTGCGGTCACCACCAATAAAAACTGACCCTGAGTACGTGTTTATATCATCAAATAGCTCCAATGTCTCTGTGCAGGTAGTGGCAGGAAGACAGACTTCACATCCACTTCTCTCAGGCTTCCAATTTCAAGATTGCCCTGTGCAAGACAACGGCGAACAAAAGGCTTATACTTCTATGATAGATCAAACCTCCTCACTAAAGACCAAGCCTAGCAGAAAGAAGCAGCACATGGTACCCATCACTATATATAGTTTAAGCCAACAAATAATGCACAAAATACATAAGAAAACAACAACTATCGGTTGAATTTGCTCACATAATGTGCCAAAATTCAGAGATGCAATTATCTTCAGAAATAAAATTAATTGTTGGCATCATGCGCCGTGCATTTCATACAAATAATGCAAAGCAAAAACCTCTCTGAAAATCAAATCCTCCAGCAACACCTGAACTAACTCCTAATCAAAACATTTTTTGCCGGACAAATCGAATATTTTTGCAAGAAATTAGAAGCCTTGCAAACTCCAGAACTTCAACAGGTTTTTGGGGTGCAAAGCGACAAGGGGAAAAAATGCTAGAAGAAAAACGTTACGAAGGATGAGATTTAATTATAAATTAATTGCAGAGACCGTTTAGTTGACAATTTGATAAAGTACATTACATCGTGGAAAAATACACATCAACACATGGCAAAATTGGAGAAGCCTTTTATTCACACGTGGCAGCATTTGAAGAAAGGGGTTTCTCCTTTTTATATATAAGATATCAAAGAACCAAGGCCACTAACAACAACACAAGTTTCACCAATAATCCATGCAAGAACAATGGCCATCCTTAAAATGATGAAAACGACATCTATCTCTGGCAATGATCTCCCTGTCAAATATCTTAGATATGAGCTTAGTAGCACTATGACAATTCCCACACACTCTTAGATTCTTAACAATCCTTAAAGTTGTGCCTGGCTTTGTGCTAATCAGACCGAAGGCAATCGCCAACTTCTCACTGTGCTCACACAGCAAACCTTCCTTCCTCTCTTCATCAACATCATAGTACACCTCTGTTGTATCAGGCACATGTCCTGCCTTTTCAAGGAGCCTGTCAACTTCATCGAGCATTCTGTATATTTCCTCGCTCTTTGGGTGGGTCCGGTCGCTCACAAGAAACTCGTGCACGATCCCATCAACTTCAATGGACGTAGAACCAGGGACTTTCTTCATTCCCATGTCGTTTAAGAATGTTCGTATTCTTGCCACATCGTCCCATCTCCCTGCCCCTGCATATATGTTCGATAGAAGCACGTAGTTCCCGGGGTTATCAGGTTCCAGTTTGAAAAGAATTTTAGAAACATATTCAGCCAGCTCGACATTTTTGTGGATTCTACAAGCCCCAAGAATCGAGCCCCATATTGCTCCATCGGGTTCTATTCCCATTCTTGATACCAATTCCATTGCTTCTTCGAACGACCCTGCTCTGGCTAGAAGATCAATCATGCATCCATAATGTTGTAACTGTGGTGAAATGCCATAATCGCCAATCATTGAATTGAAAATTACTCGACCAAGATCCACCAAACCAGAGTGGCAGCAAGCGGATAGGACACCAACAAAGGTGATCTCATCTGGTCTGAATCCCGCCTTATCCATTTCTGAGAAAAGCTCGAGCGCCCTGTTTGCCTCTCCGTGCATAGCTAAACCCGATATCATGGCATTCCAGGAGGCCACACTCTTGGTTTCCAGTCTGTTAAAAATTTCTTTCGCAGCTCCAATATTTCCACATTTAGCATACATGTTAATGAGACTTGTCCAAAGAGTCTGATTAGGGAAATCCTGATAATGCTTTTTGATATATATATGTATCCAATTACCAATATCTAGGGCACCCATATGGGCACAAGCTGGAATAACATTCAATAGAGTTACATCATTAGGCCTCACGCCATCCATCTGCAGTAGACGAAAAATCTCTATGGCCTCTTTATACTCGCTCATATGTGTATAACCACCAATCATGACATTCCATGAGACAAGATCTCTTTCTTGTAAGGCACCAAACAAATTACGTGCCATTTTAAGATCACCACACTTGGCATACATATCAATCATGGCATTACAAAGGTTAAGATGTGAATCAAGCCCGTTTTCTTTGATCCAAGATCGAACCCACTCTCCAGTTGCAATATTGCCCACATGAGCACATGCTGACAGAATGCTCAACAATGTGCTCACGTTAGGCTTAACTTTAGCTACCATCATCTCTTGAAACAAACTTAAAGCATCATCATACTGGCCAATTTGAGCATATCCTGATATCATGGCATTCCATGAGATGACATCTCTATCAGGAATATCATCGAATAGCTCACGTGCTTTATCAACATAGCCTCTAGATACGTAACCGGTGATTAGGGCTGTAAAAGACACTGCATCTCTATAATTACTCTTATCAAACACCATTCTCGCATCCTCCAAATTCCCATGCTGTGCATACATGTTGATAAGTGAAGTATGTACATATACATCATCGTGTAGCCCAAATTTGAATACCTGACCATGGACTTGTTTTCCTGGATGTCCTATCAGGAGCTTAGTGCAAGATTTGAGAAGAAAAGGGAATGTGTAAGAATTTGGTTGAAGACCGAAAAACAGCATGTTTGAATAATAATCTAGAGCCAAACTCACGGACGAGCTTAGAGAAAAACCACGAATCATCGTATTATATATGACATGATTAGGATTGTCAATAGAGTTGAAGATTGACATGGCGTAAGAAAGGCTTCCGTAAGGGCTAACGGCACAAAAATCGACCAGTTTGCTTAGAGCAAACTGTGTATTGTGAAGGCCAACTTTGATGAACTGAGAATGAATTTGTTTAAACGTTTGGATACTATTGCATTTGGAGAGGAGGGCTAGAGTTGGATGGATTTGGAGAAGCTCGTAGGGTGGATCGGAGGATCCGGGAAGGAAGTGTAAGAGACTGGATGTTGCTACAACAATTGCCATGTGATTCTTGTGAAACCAGTGATGGAATTTAAACAGAACTTAACATTTAGCAAATTATTATTGCCCAAATGTTGAGGAAATAAACAGAGATCGTTCCAACTTCCCTGCAAAAACCATATACATACATAATAATTATGAAATTAATTTCAACTTTGATGAACAATGATGATACCATATAAATTGCTACTATACATTACTACCCAAAAAACATATTCATAACAATTAGAACAAATTAGCTCAACCCTAGACACAAGATTTGTTGTTAGCTCAACCGTAGCTCGTATATAACAACAAATCACAGCACTTTATTACTGAAGAGATGCTCAAAAGTGCTTTTCATGCTTGCTTTTAAGCATTCAGCGAATAAATCAACGGATTCCAAGAAACAGCGAAGAAAATCACACAACCAACTTAAAATTCTGATGCAAATTCCCATTAATTTTCAGCAATTTCTGGGCAGATTCGGCAGAAAAACCCAAATACATTCTCAGCAAATTTTCCATCACGGCAACACGAAATGAATTATATGCAGCTCGATGAGAAAATTTGATGAACATCCAAATAAGGAGCATAATCTCAGTAAATTATAGAAGTGGTGAACCAGTATCATGAATTCCACAAATTCCACCTCATTGTGTGTAAAAATCCTAGAATTCGACAGAGATTTCACAAATTGCACATCAAATCTTAATAATTTCAAGAGTTTATCATTAATTTTGCAGGAAAATAAAAAAGTGAAGAGTACCTTGCAGCATGTGTCAGTTACTTCGTTATGTTTTTGAAAAATATCTTATTCTGTTCTCCATCTTAACCGAAATTCGGAAGTGATTAGAAACCGACGGTCAGAATGAAGACGCTTGCTATGGACTACTTTGGGGAGGCGGAGGAGCAGAGCGGCGGAGTCACGGTGGCGATGGACGTCGACGATGTGGATTCATCCCTGGATAAAAAAACCGAAATCTGGATGTGATGAAGTCGCATTTCCGGTAAAGCGACTTATCACCCTGCGCAACAATTTTGTGAGCCAAAATGTCTTCATATTTTACAAAATATCTATGCACATTGAGAACTTCGGATTTATGGGATTAGGATATAGTTTGTTTATGTAGCTTTTTTAAATTATAATTCTGAATGTCTAAAATCATATAATTTAATTAATTATAAATATGATTTTCAATTTGGTACTACTGTTAAACAGCTAATTGCTATGAGATGATACATATTGAATAAACATTATCCTCAATATAACTAAAACGTATATGAACTATACAAGGAGAATATATATGTTATGGGTTGGGCCCGTTGGGCCAGCCCGCCCAGCCATAATAGAATGAGGGTTGTGTCAAGTATCTCTAAGCCCGCACAAAGACGGGACTAGACGAGCTGGCCCGTTTGGGTCGCGGGTTTGGCGGGGCGGACCAGCCCGCTAGTGCGTATATATTATATATGTATATTTACACGTACATTAATATATATACATATTATATGATATTTATTAATTTTTACTCCCTCCGTCCCTGGTCTTTCTTCACAAAGACCAGGGCACACATATTAAGAAAAAGTTGGAGTATGTGAGTGTGAAGTTAAATAATAAAATATAAAATGTATACTTTATTGACTTTTGTGAGTGTAAATTATTTCCTTTTTAAGGTGTGAAGAAAGAGTTGGGACGTCCCGAAATGGAAAAATAAGAAGAAAGAGTTGGGACGGAGGGAGTATTATTTATTTTCTTAATTCCTTCCAAATAAAATAACAAATTATTGTGCTCCTCTCACAAAAAAAAAAAACTAGTAGCTAAGTTTCAAATCGACGTTGCCGTAGTTAATCAGTGGTGTCCCTTCACGTAGTCCTCCGACTCTCTTTCGTAGTTAATTGTCGCTACCAAAATAATTTTTATGATGAAATGATTGATAAATTTTGAGAGACTCAATGGTTTATGCTAAGTTTATGTCTTAACATTATTGATTTTTTTTGTGAACTTTATTTTATGAGATTTGTATTATATTTGACAAACTTTACTTTATGAGATTTGTGATTCTCGCAGCAAGATTTTAGTTATACATTTATTATGTCATTATTTTATTTAATAAATTTAGTTGAAGTATTAGTTCATAATATTTTTCAAAAGAAAAAAGAAAAAAAATTGGAATGGCCCGCTAAAGCCCGCAACCCGCCATTAAATGGGTTGAGTTGGAGTTTTTGCGGCCCGCCATATTTTCAGTCCGTCTCTCCTGCACCGTCAAAAAGCGGGCTCTTGCGGGTTTTGGCCCGCCCCGCCGACCCGTTTTGACAGCTCTAAGCATGTATACTAAGTTATACTCCTTTAAAATTGTTATTATATTCACACTTATCTTTTTTAAACGTTTCAATATTATTTTCATATCTTAAAAAAAATTCATATTCACAAAATCTAAGGAGTATCTCTTTTTTTATTCTATCATCTCACTCACTCAATCAGATTTCTTAAAAAATATATATTCTTTCAAATGTTAAAGTAATGGTGGCATGGATGGATTATATATACATAAAAAGAGAGCAACATGCATGTCCAATTGAGCAAAGAATCCATCTTTTTTTATTAAGGAAATTAAAGATTAGTAGGAATCAAGTGTTCTTCATATGATTGTCTTAAGCTTTGTTCTTCATATGTACTCTCGAATATATATTTATATACATATGCCCCATAAGAATTGTGAAAGGTCACACACATATATGCGACGACACTTGGGAAAGAATAATAATGTAATAGTGTGTGTCGTTTCAATTTGGTTTGTGCATGTTTATCGATTAAAGAATATATTCACTACATCGTCCACGGATACTTCCTCCGTCTCAATTTTATTTTTCTACCGACTTTTCAAATATCTTTTTAAATAGAGCTGATTTATAGTATTTAAACAGATAAAATAGTTTCTTTATACAAAAAAAAGAAAAAAGAAGTAGTATTAATCAATTTAAGTGAATAAAATATAATTTAAAATAGTAAATATATATGACATCATGAGGTTGTAAGAGAATCTCACTTTAAAATTTCAAAGTTGATTCCCAGACATGCATTTGGATAGCTCAGAATCTCTTCACACAATGATGGGTGCACTGTGTGTTTGTGATCGAGCCTTTAAAGCCTAAATATGTCCCTCTCTGTTCTCTTTGATAAAAGGCTATTGGCCGGTGATCTCTACGCGAGACTTTCCTACAATTGGTACAGTTACTACTTGGATTTTTCACCATCAATTTTTATGCTCACATTATAATTAGTGAGGCAAATGCACAATTAATGAAGATTTAAGAAATTGGAAACTGGGATTTTGAAGTATAATATTAACTATTGAATTTATGTGTCTGATTTTGTATATATATTTGTTGAATTAATGTGTGACTGTTTTTTGACGCTAGTTCTTTTTTAATTTAATTAAAAAATTAATTATGAGTAAAAATCAATGTTAAATTTTCACGATTAATTATTGTTATTGAATTAACAAATTAAATCTTGTATTTGTTTATTTTAATAGTTGGCTGATTTGATGAGCTAGATTATGCATAGTGAATGAAATTAGAATGCATGGTGACATATATAATCATTGAAGGTAAAGTTAAGTTGATAGAAAAGCGATATTTATAAGCTTCAAAATAGTATATTAATTAACACCTTCCATGTATAGCTCTGCTTCAAAGGAAAAGCTGATCCCCATATCTAAAGGGAAGAAGCAAAAAAAAGTGCTTATCAAAATCAGCTTTTCTATTCACAATCTGATTGTGCAAACCCTACAATCGCTAGAATCACTTTTCTTCAAGGGTTCTGAAAGCTATATTATTTTGTAGAGTTTGCAAACACGACCTAAAGCCATAAGGCTCCGGCATCTTTAAGCATCTGCTTGAGAGAGCCGTCGAGCTGCAGGGTCATGACGGTGTTAGCCGAGCCGACGAGCCTGCCCCCGATAAATACGGCCGGGACGGCAGGGCTGCACCCTAGCTTCTTCAGTATTCGCTCAGTTTCCATCCCTCTGGGGTCCTCGTCGAGCTCGTGGATCAAGGGGCTCACGCCTTGCTCGTAGAAGAGTCTCTTGATTGCATGGCACATGCAGCATGTGCTCTTGCTGAAGATCACCACTGCCTTCTGGGAAGAGATCTTGGCCACACGATCCATGATGGTTTCTTGATGAAGAATGAGAAGTTTTTTGGGTTTCTCTATTTGGTGTGTTTGATGGTTTGTAAGGCTTGAAGGGGGCTGTATTTATAGAGGCAAGTGAAGGTGATGGTTTGATTATTTGTTTAGTGAAATAAGAATTTATTAAGAAAAGATGAAGGTTCTTTCAGATATTTTGATAGATGCCAATAGGGAAAATATACTTTTTTGTCCTACAAGTTTCGTTGACTTTGGTTTTTGTCCTCTTAAGTTTTGAATTTTGGTTTTCGTCCTTTAACTTATCAAATTTTTTTGTTTTCGTCCTTTTAAGTTTTGAATTTTGGATTTCGTCCTCTTAAGTTTTGAATTTTGGTTTTTCGTCCTTTAACTTACCAAAAATTATGGTTTTCGTCCTTCAACATAAATCAAAACAAAATATTAGAATAAATCAAATTAAAAATAAAATTTTAAAAATATATCAAAATTTTATTTTTTTTAAAACAAAATTAACTACGCAACTATTTCAACTTTAAAAGTGTTCATATTTAATTTAAATCAAAACAAAATATTTGAATTTGTCAAAATTAAAATTATAATTTTGATAATATGTCAAAATTATATTTTTTTAAACAAAAATTATATAAAAACTTACCTAAAATATAGCAATAACATAGAAAAAATTATTTACGAATTTACCTAAAAAAATATTTACGGATATATTTTGTAATTATCCTAACAAAAATTTAAAACCGTTCATATTAAATTTAAACCAAAACAAAACAAAATATTTGAAATTTTGAACATGTCAAAATTAAAAAATTTAAAAGTATGTCAAAATTATATTTTTTTTAAACAGAAAATATTTAATTATTTGCCTAATGTAGCAATAACATAAAATTTTTTTGACGAATTTACCTTAATTTTTTAAAGAATGTACCTAAAAATATTTACTGTTATATTTTTAATTATCATAACAATTTTTTTTTAAAATTTTAAAATCATATCTATTATATAATTTTAATTTTAAAACCATCAATATTAAACTACACAAAAAAGAAATTTTTGAATATGTTGAAGGACGAAAACCATAATTTTTGTAAGTTAAAGGACGAAACCCAAAATTCAAAACTTAAAAGGACGAAAACCAAAATTCAAAACTTAAAAGGACGAAAACAAAAAATTTTGATAAGTTAAAGGACAAAAACCAAAATTCAAAACTTAAGAGGACGAAAATCAAAGTCAACAAAACTTATAGGACAAAAAAGTATATTTTCCCGATGCCAATATGTAGAATATTGGATTTGAAGGTGGTGGTGGTTTATTTTATTTCATCATTATATTTGTTTATGAACTTATATAATTAATTATGAATTGTAGTTTCATTATTTTATATAGTACTCCCTCCACCACGTTGGCACCCCACGGGACGACATATTTTTTAAGACATACTCCCTCCGTCCCAGATGTATTTTCACCTTTGAGATGATACAACTTTTAAGAAAAGTTGAGTGTTGTGTAAAGTTATATTATTAAAATAATGAGATTAGTTGGATTGTGAGGTTAAGTTAAAGTAATAGTTTCCATTTATATGGTGTGAAAACAATTGTGGGACGGACAGAAAAGGAAAGTGTGAAAACAATTATGGGACGGAGGGAGTATATGTTTTATATATAAAGTAGTTATATGAGTAAATAGGTGTATAGGTTTGTGAATGTGTACGTAAATTGATATTTCTTTTTTTTTAGTAGTGTGTAAATTTGTGTGGGACGTCTAAATAAGGAAAGTGTGCAAATTTCTGTGGGATTGAGCTATTAGTTACTTATGAATTGTAGTTTCATTATCTTTCATGAAGAATAAGTCTGATGTACACCTGGTGCATGATGCACTCACTTAATAATTAATAAAATTGATTATATTGAAAAGTTAAGTCTAATTACACTGAAAAATTTACACTTAAAAAAAATTAACAATAAAAATTAATAATATATAAAATTGGTTCTCACTTTTTTAATATAATCAGACTTAACTTCTCAAATTTTAAGTGAGTGCACCAGGCTCACGTGTTCACGAATAATTATTGGATATTTCCTGTATGAATCAATGAATTAATTCTCGTAGGTGTATTATTTGAGATCATATTGCCGATTGAAATGACATCTGTGGTTCATCTGCAGGTGTCTTAATTTGAATATTAATCTAGATAATTAATATCAGGTTAAAAGCAGATTATATTCACTTACTGTTTGACAAATTAAAAATATATAATTAATATTAATAAATTAAGGTCGTACGGCAACTAGTTTCCTCATCAATATATATATATATATTCGTGTGGATGCAACACATGCTACGTGCTAGAGGAATGTCAACCTAATTTGATATTGGAATGAGGGATCCACAGATGAGAATCTGATAAATTCTCAGACTTAATATATATATAAATAAATATATATATATAAAAGAAAAGTGAAAGACAATTGCATCACCTCATTGATAAATTAATGGCAATGGGTATCTATGCAAAAAAAAAAAAAAAAAAAAAAAAAAAAAAAAAAAAAAAAAAAAAAATCATTTAAATATTTCTTTCTTTCTAGATGATCAATCACATTTCAAAAGTTTGGTCCATGTGGATAAAATACATCATTGACGACAATGACAAGGCTAGTAGGAGGGGAGTGAATTTTGATTCGAGGACACAAACTTTTTTGGGTTTATGGAGTTGTTATACTCCCTCTGACTACTTTCATAGTAATCTTGGACACGCGAATTAAGAAAAAATAAGTATGTAAATGTAAAGTTAAATAATAAAAAAAAAAATTATTAACTTTTGTGAGTGTAAAAAATTTCTTTTTTAAGTATATGAAAGAAGAATTGGGACGTCCAAATAAAAAAGTGTAAAAGTAGTTTTGAAACGGAAGGAGTAAATTATATAGGGATTAATACTAAAATCGTCTCATAACTTTTCTATTTTTTCAATTTAATCTCATAACTATGTAATATTTCAATTTAGTCACACAACTCAATATAACTCAATGACATCACACTTATTGAACCTATGCTTTCATGTTGGAAAATATATATATATATATTTAGAGATATATAGAAAAATAAAATAATATATTTTTGAACAACATAATATGATTTTGACCAATAAATATTTGACAAAATTTTGTCAAAACATTGTCTAAATTTCTACAAAAATGTACAGTTAGGGTTATATAGTCTGGGCCTTAATCTAATCATAACACAGCCCAGGTTATTAACAATAGTTTTATTGGGAAATATGCCATCTTTAAAAATGTTCAGCATTTTTTTCTGAAATTTTTACAAATTTTCGACAAAAAGTTTTGAATATCTTTTTATTTTTACACTGTTTGGAAAAAAATATCAAAAAAATGGAAAAAGTTCAAAAAGAAAATTGCCGAACAAAAAGTAGTGTATTTTCCGAAAGGCTAGTGTGAATAACGTGGGCCTTATAACACACATACAAAGCCCCATTGATTTTAGGTTGGGCTTCATTATATGTTGGGCTTTTTTAACTTTTGGCCCAATTTATTGATTTTCAATAATAAATTGATAATGAATACTTGTTCCTTTTTATTTTTAATTTAGAAGAGGAAGGGAAAATATAAATATACACACACACATTATTTGAAGATCGATTCGACAACTTTTGAAGGTTTCGTGAAAACTCAAGTTGTAATGAGGGATAAATTAATTCGTTGATCGATTATTAATCTCTAACCTTTGATTGCATTCATTTTGCAGATATATGCTAATTTAAGTTGATTTTGTGAAAGCCCAAAAATTTTAGTTTACAAAATACTTTTTCCGTCTTACAATAAAAATCAAGTCTCTTGTGCACCAGGTGCACGGTACACTCATTCAATAGTTAATATAGTTTATATTGAAAAGTTGCAGGTTGATATACTGAAAAATTTACATTAAAAAATCAATAACAGTGTAAACTTTAATTTTAGTATATTAATCCGCAACTTTTTAGTATATGAAATTTTGATTAAAAAAAACATTGTGCGATCAATATAATTTAAATAATCACTTCTTCACTTCAAAATTTCAGGTAGTCACCAATTAACTAATGTCATGGTGTATATTGAATTTGGTTTGCTGATATTTTTTAGTATAACAACGCCTACATTTAAGTGAAATAATCCAACTTGATATCCTTTAATTCAATTCATATATTTTTAGTAAGGATAATTAGTATCTTTAAGATAATTTTCTCAAAAATTAATTGTGGGCCTTGAAATGAAAAATGAGATCATCATGTTGCAGAATCACTTTAACAAAAAGCCACGTAGGTGGTCTGACTTGAAAGCTGATTCCCTGCGAGCGAGCATAATATTTGGATAGTTCAGAATCTTCACATTATGCCCTCCATTTTCTGACCCTATATATTAATAATTATACTATTCAACACTCATTTTGGCCGGTGATTCTCTGCAGTAGAACTTCCTGCAATTAGTGCAGTGAATTTTTATTTTTATACTTTTTTTGGTTTTGGTTTTGTAGAGGATTAATATGTGAAAAATAAAACCTTGCTATTAGAATACACTAGGTCAATGATATGCAAATATTGTAAATATATCTAGTGTATCTTTACATATTTATTTTCCTTGTAATTTGTCTTTCTGTTGTACATACACTCTTTATATTAGTGGAATGAATTAACCAAATTCTCAATTGAGGTAAACATATCTCATTCACATGGTATCAGCCTAACACGCTGAAACCCTAGCAACAAAAAAAAAAAAATTGCCTCACGAGACTCCATATTTTCCGATCAATCATGACGGACGACACTGCTTCTTCTTCTTCTGTCTTCAATTCGACTCTCACTCTTCATGCCATGACTCATATGGTTACCATCAAGCTCAAATCCACGAACTATCTTATGTGGCATGGCCAAATTTACCCTCTCCTCGTCACTCAAAAATTACCTCGACACTTAGCTCCACCATCCCATCCCATGCGTACTCGAGCTAAGGATGGTATATTCAAGATTAAACACCCTCCTTCTTCAGCTCACTTGGCTCACAATGCTTTTCTATCCACACTTCACTCGTCCAAAGAACTTAAGGGTTTTAAATCTGCGGCAAAGTCTCCAGAGTGGGTTACTGCTATGGATGAAGAGCTCCGTGCTCTTCGCTCCAATCACACATGGGAGTTAGTGCCTCGTCCTCCAGGAGAGAATATTATTGGTTCGAAATGGGTTTTTCGAACTAAGTTCTTAGCAGACGGCTCGATTGATCGTTACAAAGCACGATTAGTTGCTCAGGGTTTCACTCAAATTCCTGGTTTTGACTATGAACACACATTTAGTCCTGTTGTGAAAGCATCTACTGTCCGTATCATACTATCACTAGCTGTTATGAACAATTGGTCTCTTCACCAGTTGGACGTAAATAATGCATTTTTGCACGGTCGTCTTTCTAAGCCAGTATATATGGAGCAGCCGCCGGGATACACTGACCTGCGGCATCCTTCTTTTGTTTGTCGGCTCAACAAGGCAATTTATGGGCTTAAACAAGCTCCTCGTGCCTGGTTTCAACGTTTCTGTGATTTTTTGCTCAGTTTGGGGTTTGTCGAGAGTAACTCTAACACTTCTCTTTTTATTTTTCACAGAGGCAAGCTTTCTCTTTTTCTATTGGTATATGTAGATGATATCATTATTACAGGGAGTGATAATTCTTTGGTCACTCGACTTATAGCTCGGATCCGTAAGGAGTTTGCCATCAAGGATCTTGGTCGGCTTAATTATTTTCTAGGTCTTGAAGTTACCTATACAGATGATGGTCTCTTCTTGGGGCAGTCGAAATATGCTCGGGATTTTCTCGTTCGTGCTGATTTGCTTGATGCAAAACCAGTGTCGACGCCTCTAGCTCCGAGTGAGGTTTTTTGTATCGACGGGACACCTTTCTCTGATCCAACCTTATATCGTTCTCTTGTTGGTGCTCTGCAATATTTGACTATTACTCGTCCCGATCTTTCCTACACAGTGAACACTGTAAGTCAATTTCAGGCTAATCCAACTATCGACCATTTTCAGGCCGTCAAGTGAATTCTTCGCTATGTTAAGGGGACAATTGAGTTTGGTATTGGTTTCACTCGTGGTTGCTTGACTTTACTAGGCTACTCAGATGCTGACTGGGCCCGTTGCCTGGATACTCGACGTTCCACATATGGGTATTCCATATTTTTGGGTCCTAATCTTGTTTCATGGAGTGCTAAGAAGCAGCCCACTGTCTCACGCTCTAGCTGTGAGTCTGAATATCGAGCTATGGCTAATGCTGCTTCTGAAGTCATTTGGGTTTCTCAATTACTTCGTGAATTACATGTCTTGCCATCTACAACTCCTACTTTGTTGTGCGACAACAAAAGCGCCTTGTTTCTTAGTCAGAATCATATTGCTCATAAACGTGCTAAGCATATTGATATTGATTATCATTTTGTTCGTGAACTCGTTTCCGCTGGTCGCCTATGCACTCAATTTGTTCCATCTCATCTACAACTTGCGGACATTTTCACTAAGAGTCTTTCACGCCCTCTGTTTGAATTCTTTCGCTCCAAACTTCGCGTTTGTCCTCATCCGCATCGCTTGAGGGGGGATATTAGAATACACTAGGTCAATGATATGCAAATATTGTAAATATATCTAGTGTATCTTTACAGATTTATTTTCCTTGTAATTTGTCTTTCTGTTGTACATACACTCTTTATATTAGTGGAATGAATTAACCAAATCCTCAATTGAGGTAAACATATCTCATTCACACTTGCAATATGCACTTGTTGATTTCTACCTAAAATCCAAGTGAAAATAAATTTTTAAAATTATTAATATTTTATGGAGACATATATAAACTCTGAGTAAATATTCAAAATTCAGTTCCTAATCAGTATTGCGTGTGGTGCTGCTCGTACAAAGACGTATAAGATTTTATATTTGAGATCGTCATTCCGTGACCACTGACCAAAAAATATGTTTATTTTGCGAGTAAGACTCTCACCTTGACTCGATTTATACTCCACTTGGCAACTTTAGCAGCCTACCAAATTGGGAAAAATTAAAGGATGCTAATTTATAACGAGTATTCACAATTTCGTTTCAGTTGTTTTTTTTTTATTTAATTCCATCACAAGTTATAACAAAAAATTAAAATAAATCGCATGCAGTTGCTATAAATTTATTTGCAAGAATTATAGTGTTGTGAAGCTAGAAGCTGAAGGGAAAATTCCATTAAAATTGTGTACACACAATTGGAACCAAAAAAAAGCCCCATCTAATTAAGAAGCTTAAAAAAAGTACTTAACAAAAATACTAGTGAAGCTGATTTTGGCCTCATTCATCAGTTCACAAGTTTTTTTTTTTCATGCACATATATATATTTAAGGCTAATTTAAAGCCACAAGGCTCCAGCATCTTTAAGCATCTTCTTGAGGGAGCCATCGAGCTGCATAGTGATGACGGTGTTGGCGGAGCCGACGAGCTTGCCCCCGACGAAAACAGCTGGGACGGCGGGGCTGCACCCGGCCTTCTTTAGGGCCCACTCGATTTCCTTTCCTCGGGGGTCCTCGTCGAGCTCGTGGATCAAGGGGCTCACCCCTTGCTCGTAGAAGAGTCTCTTGATTGCATGGCACATGCAGCATGTACTCTTGCTGAAGATCACCACTGCCTTCTGGGATGAGATCTTGGCCACACGATCCATCGAATGGTTGCAATGCAATTAGTGAGATTAATGAAGTGCTAAATTAACAAGAGTTTTTTTAATTTTTGGCTTGGTTTGTGATGGTTTGCAAAGCATTTGTGGGGTTGTATTTATAGAAGGGAGTGGATATATAGTTTAATGTTTGAAGGGACGGGAAATCTTATCTCATCCTATTATTATTTTTTTGATACCATTTTGAAATATTAAATTAAAATAAATTAATTCTTTTAACGAAACTAAATGAGATATGAATTAATTGAGTATCTCATTATTATATTGACAGGGGTAGAGATTGCAACTGTTTTTATGGGAGGGAGAAAATTTATTTTTGTTTAATAAAAAGAAGTTGAAATTGTGTAGTTGCCTATTACTATCCTTAAAAAAAATTGCATTTTTTTTTTAAGTTTTATTTGAAATATTAAACACAGTTCGAATTTTTTGATGCAATAGAATTTTTTTATGAAATTGAAGCATAGGTTCGTCCAGTCGATTCCTGCTGAAAGCACTTCTACCCATATTAAAATGTTCACTCATTGAACCTTCCCGAAAGATAAAATTTAATAGTTTGGCTCATATATAATTAAGGAGATTGTTAGAAAAATTAAATAATTGAATTGATCTCATCTTTCTATAAGTTCAGACTCTTAGATGCGTTAGAATTCTTTTAAAAGTTTACATAGTAATATTCATCATAATCTTGAATTTCACTTTACACAATTTACTAATTATATTATTTTCTTAATTTTTTGTGCTCAAGTAATCACTGGAAACTTAATGAATTGAAATCATGACAAGTGTTATTCAAAACATGACATCTGTTTTTGGAATCTCTTACTCCCTCCGTCCCGTAGGAATTTGCACCCTACGGGACGGCACATTTTTTAAGAAAAATTATTTTATATATAAAGTAGTGGCATATGGGTAAATATATGTAAAGGTTTGTGAGTGTGCACGTAAATCAATGTTTCCTTTTTTGGTAGTGTGCAAATTTGTGTGGGACGTCCCAATAAGGAAAGTGTGCAAATTCCTGTGGGACAGAGGGAGTACTATTTATGTATAGATATATTACATTAACTAATTACAGTAATTTAAGTTAATTAAAGGAGATTCACTTGTTGTGACAAACCTACACGACTAATTGTAAATAGCATTTTAACTAACTTATTCTTGTGGATATAAAGCGTGCAAGTTGCAACGTGCTATATTCTGATTGGTCGAGGGGGAATGTCAACTTTGATAGATAATAAATAAATATATTAAAATATATCTAAAAATAGGAAAGAATCTGGAAAAAGTTTTTTTTAGACTGGAGGATAAATGGACACACTTGCATAAGCATTGCATCATCTAATGCTGAGACGACGCGAAAATACTTGAATTCAACATTCATATCATATCCATGCATCTTTAGATCATGTGTTGTGTTGTCGACCAAATGATAATGATAGTATAGTGTTGGACCATCATCCATAGTGATTGGACTGCGTTTAAAATCCAGGTACCCCTCTGTCCTATAAAAATTTGCACATTTTTTTTATTTGAACGTTCCATATAAATTTGCACACTACTGAAAAAGGAAATATTAATTTACGTGCACATTCACAAACAAATACACATATTTACCCATTTGACACTACTTTATGTATAAAACACATTTTTCTTAAAAAATGTGTCGTCCCGTAGGGTGCAAATTCCTACAGAACGGAGGAAGTATAATATAGGACAGTTGATAAAAACAGTAGTCCAAGTAGCCTTTTAGACTGCAACTTTGTAACAACTAATTTGAATTTGGACATTCTTTTTAATCGTAGTTTAAAGTGCAAATTAGCGCACGTGCAAAGACTAATCTATATTTATGTTGTCGTTCACTCATAGAGCGGCAAACGGGCCAACTCGGCCCAACCAAGTCCCGCCCACCGGGTCAAATCATATTCAAGGGTCGGACCGGGCCAGTCCTGGAGGTGTAAAAATTGAACCCAGCTCAACCGAAATAGGTTGGGCCGGCCCATCGGGCTGGGTTTGAATTGTTTGCTCTCTCACTATAAATATGGCAATCGGGCCGGCCCACCAGACCAAGTCATATTCATGGACCGGGCCGGGTCGGACCATTTTTCAATCGACCCGTAAATATTGGGTCCAGTACAGTCCAAATATTGGGCCGGCCCACCAGACCAAGTCATATTCATGAGCAGGGCCGGAACATTTTTCAATCGGCCTGTAAAATTGGGCCCAGCCCATTCCAAATATCGGGTCGGCCCGTCGGGTCGGGTCAAAGTTGCCAACGCTAATCACGCATACCAAACATAGGCGATGTAGCATCCATAAATTGCAAACAATAAGATTGTAAAAAGTTACTCCCTTCTTCTCATTAGTGTTTGCATTATGAAGTCGACACATTTTTTCTTATATATATATAATGATTGGGGTTTTGATGAGCATAAAGTGAAGAAATTGATTGAATTGTATATAATGTGGGTTAAAAGAACAAAGTAATGTCAATTCCTATAAATATATGAATATTATGGGGGTATAATTTATAAAAATATTTTATTTTATAAATGTGCAAATAACTGTAAAACAAATAAATAAAACAAGTGTGAAAACTATTGTAGAACGAAGAAAGTAACACTTACTTTCAATCTAAAATAAACAACCGATTATATGTGTGTGTGGTTGAGAGTGCAAAAAAAATTCACTTGAAATTTAACTCAGACTTCATCATAATTTGACTTTAGTACTCATTAGCATTAAAAGAAATTTTATTAAAATGAATTACAAGTTGTACACCCACCCAAAACAAGAGTTATAAGATAGCGAAATAAAATAATATTGTAATACCCTCAAAATAAATATATATTCATCAACCTTTCACAAGAAGATTAATATTCCTAAAAGATACTATATGTATACTTTTCATATACAATTTTTAAATTCGTGAACGGTCCTCACAATACCCCATAATATCCTCCGACATATTGCATTAAATCACGTGCAAAAAATGTATACTAATTTTCATGGACGGAGGGAGTATTAAGTAATATCTATCTCATCTTTGCAAGCTCATGCGCTCAATATGCACTCTCTTGGATCAGCAAGTCAATCCGTAATGGTAGTTCCTTCGGGCTCAATGCTCATTTGATTTAATGGATAAGATAAATAAGTTAAAATTATAATTTAAAAATTGTTATTTGTGAGTTAAATAATATATTTGAATTGATGGATTTAGATAATTAGTAATGTAAGATAATTTCATTTTCAGTATTTTGATTGTAAGATTAATAATAAAAAAATGCAATTGACAATTTTGCCCTCTACATCATAAACAAAAATAAATTGAATTATGGTTCTTCTTTCCAATATAAGAAAAGTATTTTAGTAAAGATAAACACAATGGATTATTATCATATATCTTCCCTAAGATTATATTATCTATCATTCATAAGATAATTGAATTTTAGTTTTGGGCTTTTTATTAATTTTGGGTTTTTGTCCATTTAAACCAAACATCAAATTAGATAAGATAATTTAATTTATCTTAGCTTATCTAACGAACCAAATGAGACCTTAGTAATTTTTCGTGTTCGCCTTCACTCCTTCAGAAAAGGCCTCATTTTTCGTGTTGCAGAGAATCCTGATGAATCCAATCCGGAAAAACTGCATCTGCTTTAGTAATTTTCTTTCTTCCCACGCTATCACAATGTTGAAGGAAATTGCTTTGTAGGCTACATATGCATTACAACTTTTAAAAAAGCAAGGATGCAAATGACCCAGCCTAGGGCCTTGGCCGCACCTAGCGGCCGAGGCCTAAGGCAAATCCTTGGAAAAAATCGGTTTGGGGGTCTTGGCCCGCCTAGGCGGTCTTGGCCGCCACAAGGATTTGGCGGAAATCGGCGGCCTAAGCGATGGTTTGGCGGAAACTAAAAAAGTGTGCAAATGTCAAATGTGATTTGATTCTTTAATTTAAATAAAGTAAATTAATTAAAGTGTACTTATTAATTTATCCGTACGATATTTTGTTATTTTATTTGAACAATGTCATTTTGGGATAGTTTTTTGCATTTTATTGACCTGTTGTGTTTTGTGAAAAATGCATTTGGGTATTAATTATGTTTTAAATTTATAATTTATTGTATAATGTATATTTTTATTAACATATGTTTAGAAAAATAATAAAAATTATTGGCCCCGCCTAGGCCTCCTTGGCGCTTGGCCACATTCGACCGCCCGACGACCGTGAAGCGCCATTTACGCCCTTGAAAAAAAGTGACAATATTTTTTTAAAAAAAGTGATAGTTAATTATAATAAAAAAAACTATTATATATTATTAAAATTTTATTATTTTCTAAAATTAAAAATTTTTTAACTAATAAATAATACATGCTTTTTATAATGACCTCATATTATGAAATGGTTTCATCCAAGGCTTGTTAGAGAAAAGGTGAGTCATTAAACTATTTCTAAGTTGCGCTAATGAAATCCATTGATATTGACACTTTCGAAATTATATGAGCAAAATAAAGCAAGAGAAAAGAAATAAATCAATCAATCAATACTGACCTTTAATTTATTCCAAAATAATTAATCTTACCTGGTGTGTCACACCACTACCTTTTTTATGTAAAGTTGTTTGAATTTCGAGTTAAGTTCTTTCATTTTAATTATTTATAAAATAATCTTAATTAAAATTACCATAAAATATTGTAAAATTAATTTCTTTCATATGTAAAGTTGTTTATAAAATAATTACCTTAAAATATTTTCAAATTTAAAATTCTGAATCCATAGTCAAAGGGAGCTACATGATGTACATTGCTCAACATTAAGACTACGTTCAATATATATATAATTATACATACATATATGTATATAATCTTGATTAAAGCCAGAGAGCTCCAGCATCTTTGAGCATCTTGTTCAAGGTTCCATCAAGGTGAAGAGTGAAGACATTGCGAGGTGAGCCGATGAGGTTGCCTCCAACGAAAACAGCAGGGACCGGAGGGGTGCAGCCGAGGTTGGTGAGGGCTGTCTCCATTTCCTTGCCGTGCAGCTGCTCGTCCAGCTCGTAGACAGTGGGGCTGACGCCTTGCTCGTAGAAGAGCCTCTTGATGGCGTGGCACATGCAGCACCGGCTCTTGCTGAAGATCACCACCGCATTTTGTGCACCTAGTTTTACTACACTCCACTCCATTTGATTAGATTGCATGATTTTGTCCGTCTTTAATTAATTAATAGATATTAATTATTTTTTGGTGATGGATGGATGGATATGTAATTGGTTTGAGGATGTGTGATTTGGTTGTAATGGTACGTGGTGTGTGTGTATATATAGAGGGAGGGGGCACGTGGGATTGGGTGATGGATATTGAACAATGCACCCCATGCAAGGATGAATGAATTAATATAGGGGCCGGGTGGAATCTTGAATTTGGATTTACCTCTCTCTCTCTCTCTCTCTCTCTCTCTCTCTCTCTCTCTCTCTTATTTCTTTAAGGAAGAAAATGTGTCTTATATAAATAAAATAGTGAGGTATGGATAAATGTGTATATGTTTGTCGAGTGTGTATACAAATTAATTTATTTTTTTTAGTAATATGCAAATTGGATAAATAGCATGTTTGGTCCCATTAGAATTTTTACTTAACAGATCTGCTCCCACGTTTTTTTTTTTTTGTCCTTTTTTTAAGCACATATATTTAATCTCACTCGTTAAAAAAATTGCACATACGGTCCCATGAGAATTAATTTGTATTAAAGGTCCCGCATTAATCCATTAGTACTTTTAATGATTTTTTTTTTCATTTGGTTCAATTGACATGATAAATAACCAAGATAGAATAGATAAGATTATAATCAAAATATTGTTATCTGTGAGTTAAATAGTATATTTGGATTGATGGATTAAGATAATTAGCAACGTAAGATAATTTCATTTTGAATGTTTGGATTGTAAGATTAATAATTAAAAAATATGTAATTGACAATTTTACCCTCTATATCATAAACCAATAATAAAGTGAATTATGGTTCTCATTTCCAATATAAGAGGAGGAGTGTTTTGATAAAGATAAACACAGTGAATTATTATCGTATCTCTTCCCTAAGATAATATTACTATCTATCATTCATAATAAAGTGAATTATGGTTCTCCAATTGTTTGTAGCCTAATTAAATTAGAAAGGAAAAAAGAAGAATGGTTAGATGATGAGTATGTGACAAATTATTTGTTATATGCAAAGTGAAGCATTTGCATAGGTCAAAGAATTCGTTGATATCAAGGAATAGATGCCTTCATGCTCTAATTTAGGCAATGTTCTTAGTCTCAAAGTGATATTCAAACGTGGGATGTTGTGCTTTTAAATGGATTAATAAAATTATTTGTTTGATTAAGAGAGATATTTATCAAGAATGTAACTTTGAATTTTTTAAGGTTGCATGTGTAGCATCTTATCTAGTCAATAATTGTAAACGATCGCAATTTTTGTCGGCAAACATCCCCCATAATATGTGCACTATATAGATTACTAGGTTGGAATCTAATTAAATTCATCACGTTTCGATTAAAATTAGTACTATCATATTTCATTTCACAATTAATATCATATAAATTCATTGTGTTTCAATTAAAATTAGTATATATTTTGTCACACGATTTCAACTAAATTTAGTGCCATATATATAGCTTACACAACTTTTCAGTTAGAATTAATGTCACGTTTCGTCCTGTATTCTTAAAATATTTAAGAACTTACAAGTTTTAAGTATTAAACAGAGTTGTAAGAAAAATTATTGTTTGGAACTGGAATCTTTTATATTTCTTCACATAAACTATTATTTATATATATTTCACGGCATTAAATTGGGATAAATAATTTGTTATATAATTCTTTCGAAATTATTTCGTTGCTTGTATCAAAGAAACAAAAATACTTTTTTGCGTCTTATTTTGATGGTAAAAATAATTAATTTCCCAAAAGTTAATTAATACGTATGGCATATATATGATTTAATTAAATTAAACATAAAGGCAAATCTGCAGGCAGAAGTTCTGTATACAAATTAATGGCCGAAAATTTGATCTTGATTCTGATTTCATTCTATCTCATCTGACTAATAAATCGAATTATCCCAAAATCTTGAGCAGGATTTTGAAAGAATATTAATAATAGTATAAATAAACCAAAATAGTATGTATTTGTTTTCCATAATTAATAATATATTATGTTTTAATACATAGATGATACTGCTGAAATTCGCCTCCGTACAAAAGGCGCTATTCCTTCTATAAGAAAATCACTATAAAACTCTTAAAAATATCAAGAGGTATAGATACCCTTGATTAAATTATAATGATATTCAAGTTAATTAAAAAAATTAGATATTATTTTTTATCATATTATTCATATATAGGAATATGAATTGAACTTTTCTCTTTGCATATATAAATTATGAAGTGTTGGGGCCGGTTAGGGGTGTTTAATTTGATACTTTGGAAGATGGATAATGGTAATTAAAGTCATAGTGTGTGTTTGAAATGACACTACTATGACTTTAATTCCTAAAAACTAAGGAATCTATCATAGTTCAGCTATATA
Organism: Prunella vulgaris; assembly: GCA_026898435.1. Taxonomy (NCBI): domain Eukaryota; kingdom Viridiplantae; phylum Streptophyta; class Magnoliopsida; order Lamiales; family Lamiaceae; genus Prunella; species Prunella vulgaris. Next base: position 4,373,941 of record JAPKLY010000002.1, read on the forward strand.
AAAACTATAACTTTCATTTCATTCCTATATCATTTTCATTCATTACAATTATACCAAACGTCCCCTAAGTTTTGACGAGTTAAATCGAAACGATAAACTTAATTTGAGTAACAAATCAAATATGATTATATATTGGCTATGCAAATATTTATTATATTTCAAATCAAAGAAAAATTAAATTGAAATTTTGATTCACGTGATAGGCTCCATTTTGGATTAATGAACATTAAAAAACATTAATGATAAAATTTTATAAAATTAATGATATGATAAAATTATTTTATATAAGATATTTCGGGTTATAAAATTAATTTTAATGAATTGCGTGCCTCCTTAACACCTCTACACACAATAGCAAATCAATTTTCCTCTTTCTAGATAATACTTTTGAAAATAAAATAAAAACAAAAATATTCCCAAGTTTTGAGAGAGTGGGGGATTCGTGACCAAACGTTTGAATTTAAGTGTGCTAACAAATCAAGATTTTAAAATTCAGAAATTGGAATAAATATATGCATTTAATTTGAGATTTGATCCAAATTAATATTTAATATTGTGATATATCAAAAAATATTATAATAAATTTTATAATTATTTGTAGATTTAGATTAAATATAAAATTTAAAAATTAAGCTATAAATCTCAAACTCATTCAAAATAAACATAGCCTTTGACTTTTCCCACCGATTGATGGGTAAATCTTCGTAGGCTTGAGTTTTGGATCGTGGGTCAATCTATGCACTATTGGACTGGATTCATGTTGAGTGGGCCAGGCCCAAACTAGCTCACAGTCGGCCCAACACCTGCATAAAATATTTGTAACGCAACAGCAAAATACAAGAACATATATTCATGTCTATGTTTGTACCCATTTCTGGGTATTGTGGTTGGAGTTCTGTAACAATATATATTTCGGCATACAAAACGGGGCAGTGCGAGGGGTGGGGTGGAGGTGACGAGGGCGAAGGGGTGGCGGAAGCTATAAGGGAGGAGACCGGAGAAGGACATAGAAGGAAAGCCAGAGAAGATGAAGCAATCCATCATCAAGTGGCAAAAGAGCTCAGGAAATGAACTGAGGGTTAAACCAAAGAATGTTGTTAGGTGATCATTGGAAGGTATATGAATGATGAATGGAACTTTCTCTGAATTCTTCAATGCATCGACTGTAAACAAGCATCATTAGTAACAGCATACTACAGACTGTAAATTAAGAGAGGTGAAGAGACAAATTGCCTTGTAATTTGTCCAAGTTCATCGATGTTTGCACAACAAAGCCCCAAGACAAAAAAAGAGGGGAGGGGAGCAAGAACACCTTGATGTTATTCATTCCATAGTCAAATTAACAAGTTCATCCTAATACTGGAATGAAATAGAGGCGAAATACAGTTAAATCCGGTGGAGAATGTGACAACACATCTTTTTCGTACGGAAAAAGAGAGCATAAATAGACGCAACAAGCTCCAAAATTTGAGCAGTGATAAGAATTACCTGGAGGGGACGCCGTTTGGGTTCTTGTTATTCAAAGACTAGACGTAAAGCAAAATGAGGTTTAACGAGCTTTTTTCAAGGGGGTATATATGATTTATTTGAAACAGAAATGGTTGCCTTAGCTGGATCTGAAGGCTTGGAGTTTGCACCAAAAATTAGAAGTTCTATCCATGGAAGTTGCTTGATCCTAGTCAATGGGATTTCATTTAACTCGATACTCGAGCCTCACCACCATGACTAGAGCTGCTACCACCACTTGAAGAGGTAGAACCCTGTCCAGAACGCTGGACACTGAATTGAGGGACTGTCCCACTCATTGAAAATGTTGAACCAGCTGAAGCACTTGAGTTGTTCATGGTTGACAGGTTAGATGAGAAAAGCTCAGGCCTCAAGTTCGATGAAGATGATGATGGGGCCAAAGTTGCGTTTGTAGATCCAATAGGGTACGGAGCCACATGCATATCAGACAGAGAAGATGAAGATGAACTGTAACTCAAAATTCTCATGGGATGATCAAATTTGCATGAAGGCCCAAATCTGCATACTCCATTTTGAGCGTAGTGAGAGCAAAGTGGTGCACCCTGAGAACCAATTCAAGGAATTTTGAGAAAGATATATACTGTACAAGGACATAACAGAACTCGGTAGTACAAACTCTATGCCGAATCTTAGGGCATAAAAACATATGCAAAATGTTCAAATAGTTCTTCTATATCAAAGAAATTTTTATTATGGTACTGAGAACTTCAAGAGAGTTAACTGAGTGCTTACAGAGCGCAATGGGAGACCCATGGGACTAAGTGAAAAGGTTGTAGTTTGCATTTTCCACTCAGGTGGATGATGATATTTACACGTAGGACCAAATTTGCAGTCTCCCGTCCTCAAATAATATTGGCATTCCGGTTGACCAGGCCTCTCAGGAAATGCACGTTCATTCTGGCTGCTGCTTGATGGGCCTGCGGAAGTACTGGGGAGGTAGGGTCCCGTGTATCCAGTCGATGAAGGAGGCAACTGTGTAATCCCATAACCCGGGCCTGCACCGACGGTGTGTTGAGCACTTGGAGAGGCCATGGGACTAACTTGTGCCTGTATCATTAACTTGTATAGTTTAGCACAAAAATCAGTGCATATCTATAACGATCTTTGGAACTAAAATACAGGTTCAAGTTTACCTACCGGATAAGGAGTCCAACCAGGAACAGGAACAACTCCTGGAGGAAGTAGCATAGGACCGTAACTTCCAGGCATGTATGAACCAGGGAGCATGGTTGGTCTAGGAACAGGCCAGTTTCCAGGAATTACCCCATATTGTTGAGAAGACTGAACAGAAGGAGACTGCACAGTTGGATAAAGTGCAGGTGTGGGCACGGCTGGTGGACCAGCCAAAGGCCCAGGCCCAACAGCAGGGGTATGGGCAGGCACTTGTACTCCAGCTGGCTGTGGATGATGGAATTTACAGGTAACACCGAACTTGCATTGCCCTGTTTTGATATAATACGAGCATTCCTTTTCTCCCTGTAACAAAGGATCCATGAGTGAGCTGGGTAGTTCGAGAATATTATATATATGAAAGCATTAGTCATATCATATGAAAAACAAATGTAAAATAAGAACCAATTTTTCTAAAACACAGACCGATCGCAATGGATATCCATAAACATTGATTGAGATTGGGGCGGAAGATCCAACTCCATGCTTGGGGTGGTGATACTTGCAGGAAGCCCCGAATTTACACATTCCGGTCCGCATGTAGTACTACAAATTCAGTTTTAAAGCATAAGTTTTACGAACAAAAATTGTGTTTTACAGAATAAGAAAAAATGGCAATAACGGATAGAGTGAAGGACAAATGCATGAAAAACAATTAAAGGGACATGCTTTCTTATGTATCATATTTGTAATTAGTATAGCATGCCATGAAGATGCAATGCTTATTGCCAAATTACATTGTTCATGCATGATAGTAGAAATGTTTAGTAATCAAAAACAATAATCAAGACGAGATAAATTAAGCAACGATAGTATGATCATCATTTAACAGAACCATACAGTTCTGTACACAATTTAGTCATACTGCCATAGTCAACTATATGAAAATGCTGAAATGGAGAAAACATCAAATGAGATCATAACTTTTCCCAGCAGAAGTGCAAAGAATAGCATTGTCAACTGTCATCCAAGATATTCAACAAAAGAGATTTAGCATCAATCCATGATCAGCATGGGGAAACTTCTCTTTCGCGAGCAGCCACAGAAGAAGAATGTCAGAGAAGGTTTCAATTAATGGCATTATGCATGCGGGCATTAAGTTGTTTCGGAAGATTTTTCTTTAGTTTCTAAAGCCATGAGGATGGGAGCAATAAGACTTTTGGGCTTTTAGGGCTGCTTGTATTTAGCCCTTTTCTTTCTTTATCTTAGTTTATTTTGTTGTTTGGCTCCCCCTCATTTTTCATTTTCTTTTACAAGAGCATTTATTCACATAATAGACTAATAACACTGAAGTTGTAACTAGGATGTCGTGATGACATAATGAAAAAACTGACAGAGATTCATGTTTATTTGTTAACTAGTACTTTTAAGGAATTTCAATAAAATGGTCTAATGTTCATAGTGAAAATCATGACTTCATAAAAACATATCCATTGACCAATCCTTAGGAATTGCAATAAGTAGGAAAGTCATCCAGAAAACTACTAAAAGACAAACAGAAATAAGAGGACTCCATGTTTAACAACATGGAAATTGCTCATTTAAAAAAGTTAAAGAATAAAATTTTAGAGCAATCTAGCAACTGCATATTATAAATTTGACATCAAACACTAAAAAAAGAGTAGATTCACACAGCAAGCAAATGAAGCATCATTCCCAATGATGAACAGGATAGAGGTGATTTTGATAAAAGGATGACCCTAGCAAGCAGAAGACTTTTGCAATTCAAAAGATCTTACCCTTGCAAACTAAATGTTGATATCCTTAACCAATAAGCAGACAAATTAGTCATATTTATGAAGCAGAATATTGACTTTCACCCATTACTGAGAGTTGAAACAGATTTCATATTCAGCACAAGCAACACTAATTGATACAACTAACCAGCTTCATAAGCCGTAAAAACCACTCAGAGTAAAGGAGAGCTACGGAAAAAATACATAACTTGCACTTCTGGAGAGCAAGTTTAGAACAGTTCATTATTTGGCAGTGCGATGTAAGAGTTGCATACATCTAAATGAAGCAATAACTAGCACAGTAAGTTGAAAGAGTTATATGCAGCATTCAGAGATTTATGTGTCATACATTTTCAAGTATCCTTATACTGTATATCTTTAGATTAAAGTATTTTGCTTATACATACCTGGTAAATGGTTAGATATTTCTTGCACTTCAATGAATATATATAAGTTTCTTCCTAAACCCCAAATCCCTACCAAAGGGAGAAAGGAAAAATAGCATATGCAATGTATACAGTATACCTGACAGACAGGTTGGCCTATGCGTTCAGGATACTCTCCTCCACTAGCGCGTAAGGCTCCCATTGCCTGAGATCATATAAAAACACCTCATTTACACAATGCATGTTTTCTGAAGTGATGTTATCATCCAAAATCATTAAAATTTGTCTACTGTATCATCAAAACAATTATAAACCTCGGTTTAAGAAAATATTCCATTTTCAACTTTGTTACCATCAAATCCATATATATACCGGGGCCCCCCCCCCCTCCCTCTTCTACTCAGTGTGCATGCACCATGATAATCCAGTAAAGACTGGTTTTTTTCTAGTGTGTGTATTATACTCACTTCCATTATTACCATCATAAACTCCACCAGAACGAGTAAGGCGTGATTTATATCCAGTTACCTTCGATTACATATATAAACCACTAAATTCAGCTAAGTTTACTATACTTCAGTTTCATCATAACCATCGTAACTCCACTAAAACAAGACATGTGTACTTTATATCCAATTACCTTCTTGTACATCATCACAAATTTAAATTTCTCCCAAAATTTCAGTTTCTATTCCATAAGATCATTAAACCCGCCCACGGCAGAAAAAGAAGGCAATAAAGAGTAGATTCTTATAAAAAAATTAGCATCAAATCTATATATTAAAAAACCCACAAAATTCTCCTTTTCAACATAGTGATCACACCCATCATGCATCAAAAAGTGAAATTGAACTCAAAAGCTAAAAAAAAGTTGGGGTTTTCACCGCATTACGGTCACGGGGATGATTGAACCGGCATCGATTGCCATAGCCACAGAATCCAGTCCTCAAGTAATAGATACAGTCGGGCTCATCGGGCCTCTCGGGGTAAGAATCGGGCCCACCTCCGAGGCCCAACTGCCACATAGGCTCTGCATTAACAAAATCGACCCTGAAACCAATCAGCATTACGGAACTACAAAGCTAAGGTCAGCAAATTTGACCCAAATTCAAGTGAAATTTAAATGAAATTCAAATGTAACTCGCCTTCTAGCCCGGTTTCGACCCCCGACGCCCCCCATTCCGCCACCAGATCCGCCGGCATCGCCTCCATTGCCTGGGTCGCACTATACCTTTCCATATTCACGCACTCTATCTCTTCCTCTGTATATACAGATAAGCTATACAAGTAATTTCGTATATAGCGATATTTACCAATACAATTCACAGGTGAACGTATACATAAATATATATTAGCTGTATCTATAAACCTATATACCCCAAGAACACAGTTGTTTGTGTGTGATTGTGTGAAAATAGAGGTGGTTTGATCGAGAGGGGTTTGGTGGTTTTTAGAGAGAGATTGAAGAGAGAGAAACTGCTTTTATTAATGTTTTTTTTTTTTCCTTTTTCAACACAGTCAGCCTTTTATATAGTCCACACTCCACACTCAATGCGTGCCTCCTCTTCTCTCTCCTCTTCCCCTCTCTCTCATATTTATTTATGCACTTTTTTTATTATTATTATTCGATTTTTTATTTCGTCTTTTCCCTTTTTTCTCCTGAGTTTTTTTTTTTTTTTTCTTATCTCTGGACTTCAGATTTTATTATTTTCATATATTTCTTTTGGGCCATTAATCCATATTTTTGCTGTCTTGTGTCAGATTTATTACGCGCCAAACAGGCGCGCCCAATTCTTAATTCCCAAAGCATGGCGTCGGTGGCCATAAAAGACTACATTGCCCCTGCAATTTTTTTAAATTTAAAATAATTTGTAACTTTGTTTAGAATTTTAAGTATTAAGTTTCAACTTTCAAAGTTGGGATGGAAATGTATTATCCATTTTTCTTTTTTAAGGAGTATTGTAGTGGGTAAAGATGGGATAGTAGATTTTTATGATTTTTTTTTTTTTGTAATAATTTTTTTAGAATTGGAATAATTGCAGTGGGTAAAGATAGAATTGTAGATTTTTTTTTTAGTAAAGTAAGTCAAATATTGTGCATTGATTGTATTTTTAATGAGGTTTTTTTCTTTTAGTCACACAGGACATATATTATTTTAGAATTAGTTCCAAACATTTCATTATTATTTTCATACAATCTTTTTCTTGCACTTATAGTTCTAAACGTTATAAAATTTACAGATTTGGTCCTAACATTTGCAGATTTAGTCTCAAAAAATATTACAAAATTTACAGATTTGGTTCCAAGATTTACAGAATATTTTGACCAAATTTGCAAAATTTGGGATCAAATCTGTAAATTTTATAACGTTTAGGACTACGAGTGCAAGAATAAAATTGTATGGGATCAATTACATAATAATACATGTCTTATGGGAACAAAAGTGCAAAAAACTACTCCATATTTTTAATGATAGTTTCGTAATGAATTAGTATCAGCTCGATAAGGTTAAAACATTTGTTCGCAATATGCGAACAAAATTTTCTGTATTGACACAATAAAAAAATTAATTTTAAAGTATAATTTATATTCTAATATTTGACACGGCTAGATATAACACCATAATACACAATAAAAAGGTACAATTTTTTTAATAAAATTAACAAGAAATATATGCAATCAAATTATTTTCAAATTTAACGGCTTGATACAAAACGAATGTTAAACCTAAATATTAACCCTCGATTTCAGTATCATTTTGAGATAATTACTATAGATGCTAGTTTTAAGCTTCAAATCTCAAATAGAGATAGTTACTCTTGTAACTTACAAGTAAGACCAAATATACTACTCCCTCCGTCCATGTTGCCTTAAACGGTCGTTCACAATAAATGGTCTATTTATCTAAATTGGAAAACTTACAATCATTATTTTCATTTTTTATATACATATACTCACTTTTATCCATCACATCAAGTACTTTTTTAATAAATAAATATTTTTTATACTAATACATTCACTTTTACACATCAATATCAACTTTTCTTAATAACCGTGAATTGCCAAGGTAGTCCAATTTTTGTGGACGGAGGGAGTATTTAACTGGTAGACAAGACATTCATTTTAATTGATTTGATAGTCTCTCACATCACTGTCAGTACCTCTCTCTCTCTAATATCTCAATTCTCTCTCTATTATCTCTCATATTTTGATCTTTAAATTGATCTGGGTTCTTACCATCGAAGTTTTTTCTTAGTGTGGAGGCAGTGGTAAGGGACAGGAGGTATGTTGGACACAGGAACAAGGAATTTTTATCCGATCAGAATGTCGTGGTGAATGGAGGGGCGGTTCGATTTGGGCGTGGGTTTCAGATGTGGAGGCAGGTCGATCCAGGCAGAGGCGGCGTGCGGAAACACCGGATAATAGAGCCCTGCCTTTTTGACTTTCTGGGTTTTGAGGTTGCACAGAAGGTGTTCGATTAATTGCCACAATGAATTTTTGTTTTTGTTTTGTTTCTTGAATATTTGTTAAAAAATCTTTGACATTGGGATTTAGGTTCCCCCATTATTGTAGAAGTAATATGCAGTAGGATTAAGGTTCCCCGGAACTGGAGTTTCACGCGAAGAAGAGGAGAAAAGATTTTTTGGCGATAGAGGAGTTATGGTGGTGGCCGGTTCTCTCTCCAGCGAGTGGTGGTAGTGGAATGTCTGTACTTGATGATGAATATTGCACTTGATGATGTTTGGGATCCTTCTCTTTCTTTTAATTTGTTCTAATGTTTGAGTGTGAGTTTTTATCATCGTTTTCGCAAGAGAATTATGTAAATATGACCGAAATTATTATCGACAAATATCGCAGATAAACCAAGGTAATTATGAGATGTGATAGGTACAGTACATGATGTGACGTGAACAGTGACACACGTCACATCAATTGTACTGTTGTCAGTGAATTAAATGCACAAATATTAGCCGAGATACAATTTACAATTATATGAACTATAGTTCACTCGTTTAGTCACAAGTACACACATAAACTCAACAGTAAAATCATACGTATTTTAGCCCTCACTGTAAATGTCACAACTTAGTTATCCTTCTTTGTGATTTATCATGTTAAAAAGTCTCTACTTGTAAATGACCCTATCACTTTTGTGTTATGTTATCATGTCGTATTTGAAATTTGTGATTCATATATAAAGTACATCATGTCTATTTGTAAAATATAAAAATAAATATTGCTCCACATGCTTTGTTTCGTTGTACTCATCTAATAAGAGTTAATTGCGTAAATTATGAGAATTTAAATTTTAACTATTGTGTTTTGATATTTTTATTAGATCAGACCACCAGCACTAAAAATGTGGTTATATGAAAATATTAAAATTTGCATATTATTACATGAAATTTTTTGTTGGAAGGTGATCATGAATAATGATACATATCACATGAATTGAAATAAAAAGATTGTGTTGGTTTCCATCTTTACCCCTACTACTACCCTAGAAATAAATACTCATGGCAATGTTTTTTGGTCACGTATGAAGAGTGCATCTTTCTTGTACAAGATACAAATACAAATAAGCCTTTTGTCATGATGATGAGGTATTTTCCCTTTGCGGGTTAAATGATGGGGCATTTACAAAATAATGATAATTTTAAAAAATATAATACTTATAAATTATATACTAATATAATCTCTTGGTCAAGACAAATCAATCTGAACTTATACATCAACTGTTTACCAGTGGATTGTTCATTCTCATCTAGGCTGTGAATTTGTACTTGTTTACAAGAAACTGATAATGTGATTTTCTGTGTGTAAAGTTTGTGTATCACAACATTATCTACAATGTAAATTATAATTTGTGTGTTTTAACGATTTACGGTAAATAAATAACATTCACAATGATAAATAAATTTATTTCAATAAAAAAATTTAAAAAACAGTTTAATTATATAAATAAAAGCATAGTTTTCAGTATACTTCTAACATTAAGAAGTTATCTAATTATTTTTATTATAGAGTATTAATATTACACTAGCTAAAAGCCTAAAACTGTTAAATGCACAAAAAACGCTAAAAGAAAATTTTGATAAAATTGGCTCATAGTAAACATGAGCAAGGTCTGTTTCACCACACATTTGAATGAATTATACTCCCTCTGCCCACCAAATATATGCACTTTTTTTGTACGTTGTTTAATGCAATATGTCGGAGGATATTTTGGGATATTGTGATGTTCGTTTATGAATAATGTGAATATTTTTTGAAAGAGCATATGATGTACTTTCCAAAAATATGATATTTATTCATAAACGGACCTTACAATACCCAAAATATTCTCCGACATATTGAATTAAACCACGTGCAAAGAAAGGTGCATATATTTGGTGGACAGAGGGAGTAGATATTACTCCATCCCATCTATTTTATTTATTGTTTAAAAATATCTCTCATGCAGATTAAGAAATTAAATCATTAAATAGCAATAAGTATATGTTTTATGTGGCAATTTTGCTTTTCTATTAACTTATATGGATAATAATGCATACTATCACAAAAGAGTACAAGTATAATATGGTCCTCTAATTTTGAGCCAATAAAATGGATTGAAGATATTTTTAGCCACCACCACTAGACCACTTAAAATGTAACTGAGAGTTAAAACAAACAATGATTTAACAACCTTTCAAAAAAATTTGTTATAAGTTTATCATAAAATTAGATTTAAATTATTAAATATTTAACTAAGACTTTTAAATATTTCATCAAAAGTATTAAAAGTTTAGATAAAAAGATCAATAACAATTAAAATATAATATCACTGATTCAATTTTTTATACTCTTGATGAGATTTATTATATTCTTGATTAAATATTTAATACTTTAAAACAGTTTCATGATAAATTTATCATGAACAATTTTCATATAAAATTTTGCCAAAATTCAAAAGTTTAAGAATTATTTAAAACAAACAGATAATTTAATAATTTTTTGAAATGAAACTTAATAGTTTAACGGCCTAAAAATATATTTTGTCTTTAATTTATTCTCGAAATGTTTATATATTTTTTTATCTAAATTTAAGTATTTAGAGTAAATATCTTGTACACCAGGTGCACCTTATAATTTAAGATTAGTTTTAGACAATTAAATATTTTCACCGAAAGTTGACAAATTTTAACTTAAACCGTTAGGGATGAACAATTCTAATTTTTTTAGCAAAAATTGCCGTAATTTCTCATTAAAAATAAATATAAATGTAAAGAATTACATGAATTGAATGGTGTATTATCAATAATTGAGGTTATTTATATGATATGTATGCTAATTATATTAAAAAATAAAAATTAAATATACTAAAAAATTTATACTATTATTAATTTTATGCGTATATTTTTTAATATAAATAATTCCAATTTTCGAGTGAATTGTGCACCAATTATTTCTTATTTAATTGAGTATGGAGCCTGGCAGAATTCCTTTTTACTCGGAATTCAGAGTTTCTGTCTGTGGGCTTTGACTTCAAACATTGGGCCGATTATTGCATATGGCTGACAATTTTCATTTTTATTTTAGATTTTTAAATTATATTCTCTAATTGTTTTCTCATTGATACTCCAAAACCTTTTTTTACCACGTACTTTTATATGTGCATTTGTGACCCATGCGTTTTTATGTTTTTCCTTCTTTTTTAAAATTTTTCGGATCCAAAACATAAACAAAACGAGAGTGCATGAGAAATATATGAAGATAGGTATACACTAACGTTAAATAAAAAAACGTAAGTCTCTTATAAATTTATTCACATAAATTCGTATCATTATTATATAAAAATATATATATATTTTTTAATAGTGATAATGTTAATGCATAACCGTTATAGTGAATGTTGGAAGAATTTACTAATTATGTTGTTTATGTGACTAATTATCCTTTGAATTCTCTCAAACAATAATCAAAGTTGGATTGTGGAATAGATTTAATAGTGAAAGAAAGTAGAGAGATGTTTGTTTTGTGAAATATAAACCTAGAGAGAAAATGGATACAAGAAGTCTATTTATAAGTTTGCATGTGATGAAGTGAGATATTTTAAGCTTGGATAACTTAATTAACTGACAAGTGTCCTTAACACATGTCACTTTGCCACCTCTTATGCTCTACATTGCTTTCATCCTACTACATTACTATTGAGAAGCTATTTAACTACTGCTTCCTACCTCGAGTAGGGCAAGCTTCTCTGACTTGTGCTATTCCGAGATCCAATGCATATAGTGGGGAATGACCTCTTGTCTTCAACTCTGGGCGAGTTGTCTGACGAGCTCCCTCTCTCTCTCTCTCAGCTGTGTTGACTGGTCAACGGATGATTATGTGGCTCTTGCCACCTGGAGCGAGCTAATGGCGAACTATTAGGGCTTGGGCTTTTTAAATTTTTTTCTAATAAGTCAGTTTTAATTCGCTTATCAATAGTGATTATACATAACAATAATATTATATACACATAATCGTGATAATTAATAAGTCGAATTCACCATAAACTCGAGTACATATAAGTTTTTGTTAAAAAAAAAAGCAATGTAAAAGTGAAAAATAAAATACAATCGAGCAAAATGGAAAAACTTTAAAAGAACGTCGAGCTAAGTATGCGTTTTTGTCCCTTCTATTTTGTTATCAAATTTGAATCAGCTGATTTGGACTTTAAAGTTCGCTTCTTTTATTTAAAATAAACACGACTCTTACTATTATTATTCAGAAATTCCAAAAACAAGTGTTCTTTTTATGTCAATTTTGTTGCACATTATTACTCTTTTGAGAGTTCGTATAGTGTCAATCTTTGTGCAAAACCTGCTCGATTGCTGTGTTTATTGCTTCTGATAATGTACACCTCTAAAAAAAAAAAAAAAATCGTGTGTACTCAAATGTATGATATACACTTGAATTTAAAAAAGAATTTTTAAACTTTAATCAATAATATTTTAAGAGGTATTGGTGAATGTAATAGCCCAAAAAACAATAAGTAACACTCCATTTGAAAAAAAATAAAAAATTGGCATATCACTATATATATATATATTTTTAAATTAAAATTAAATAAAATTTGAAAATTCCACATTTTAAATAAGAGACTAATTAATATTTTATCCATCCAGATAATTTGCATTCTCGCTTTGGCACAAAATTTTAAAAAATATTATTTTTTATTTAAAATATTAATATATAAATATATATATATATATATACAATTTAACTTTTTTTTTTAGAGTGTGTTTTGTTTAATGGATAAACTAGTCTATCTCACCAAAATATGCACGTTTTGGCGGGATTAATTAGTTTATCTATTAAACAAAATACACCCTTAAAGTATATAAATTTTTCTTGGAATATTTAAGTAAAAAATATGCAAATTATTTCAAAAGTGGGGTAGTTCTGGTTCAAAAAAATGATTATATTTATAAATTCGTTCATAATATCTGCATAGAAGTGTAAATTTTTTCTGTACAAAAGTATATTTTTTTATGCACAAAACTAATATATAATTTTTATCAATTTTGTGAACTATTTTGTAATTTTCTAAATATTTTATAGGACGCTTGCTTACGCAGCATTAATATACATGTTTATTAAGTGAAAAATAAAAAAGAATGACAACAAAATGAGATGCTGACAGCAGAAAGTATGAGTCCTCTTACTAACCAATGAGAAGGAAACGTGTCGACATCAAATCCACAAATCCACACTTTGTTTACTAGCCCCCACTACTGCATAATATTCGCGCGTCATCACAATACACGTGCCGAGTTCAATTTTATATGTATATTTATCATTATTTTTATACATATAAATACTATTATTATAAAATATAGGCCGCATTTGATCGGATAGATAAGTCCACAAAAAAAGAAAAAAAAAAGGTTTAAGGAGTTTTGATACGTTAGATACATTTTCATGGCTGCCCATATATTTTCATGGTTAGACATCAAAATTCTTATAATTTCTACAACTTCAACCTGACTTCTTTATCATAAAATAAATCGGACCTCTTCCTATCCAATACCTTATCTCATCATCGTCCTTTGCCCTTGAAATCAGGTTGTCGCGCCCATTTTCAAAACCGTCAGGAGGCAACAGCCTTAATCCATCGGACCATCGCTGAAAACCCAGTTTCAATGCCACTACTCATTCGCATTTCACATTGTTGAAGAAAGTAGTCGCCCGATGCTAGAATTGCAAAGCTCTACCGTCGTTCCCACTCCACTATCGATTGATGCCTGATTTTGCCTGTGTGTCGCGTTCATGTACATCCACCGTTCGCTGGTTAGTGTTTACACCGCCTTGCATCTATTGGCGCACCACAGAAAGCTCAGTCGTGTCACCGTCGTATGTTGAAACAGATCAATTGTGGATCTGAAGGCCAGAGCCTCCTTCGTCCTCCTGTTGTGCAATCACCGCGCCGACGCCGTTCGCGAAGACAAATGGACTAATGTCGTTTCTTCAGCGCCAGGGCGACCTCTTCATTTCCCTGTTTCAACCGAGCGCCACATCCTCTCCCGTCGCAGATCTGTACCATCATCGGAGTTGAATGATGTTTGATCTATTTTGAGTTTGATTCTGTAATAAATTCGGATTGTACACCAGGGTATGTTTAGTTCATAAGATAAAAGTATCTATATAAAAAAATTGTATATAAGCAATATTTGATTCAAAAGAATTTGGTTGACACAACCAAGCAAGCTGTTGCATCTTCCCAACTGTGCGTCGGCGCATCTTAGATTTTGCAAGAATTATTATCGCTAAGATATGAAGGGGTCCCACTCCAAGATTTTGTAATTTGCAGCCAAGATTCATTCCCAACACCACTTTTTTTAGTCTTTATGGTACAGCCAAACAAGGTACTAGTATTATTTTTAAAAATAGATTTGCTCTTTTTCCAAAATTTGGACCACTTGCTATATTTTATTTTGTAAACAAACACATGGAAAATCAATGTGAATTTAGTTTATTTGCACTAATTAAACTTTAATGCTTGTTTTGTGTATGATTCGAATATCTTGTTTCACTTTTGTATTTAATTTTTTATTTCATCTTTTAAATTAATGATAAATATTCAATTAATAAAAGTCAAAATAGTTATATAAATAAAAAATTTAAAAATATTTTATAATATATATATATATATCAAATTTAGGATAAAATAATTTTTTAAGTCATTCTTATTAAATTAACAAAAAATATGTATTCATAGACTTAATAATTTTTTAAACTAAATTCATATTTAAAATAGTAAATATTAGAATAATATTTTTATTATTAGTTTCATGCTTTATATTTACTATAATATCTGTTTAATGATTTTTATTTTTTAAAATTAATGTTGATAAAAAGAATCACACCAACAATTAAGGAATAATCAATGACGCTTAATTGAAAGATTAAGAGAATCTCCACCATGATGGGACCATGGGTGAGCAAGAGAAGGTTGAGTCAGTAAGCCCACGTGGCCAAGTTAAAGCTGCTCGCCACCTTGCTGGGCACAAAGGATAAGGAGGTGAGTTGTAGGCCAGACCAGCAAGCCTACAAGGCCAAATCTAACAGCCAAATGGGGCGTGCACCACAAGGTGGCGAGCACCACAGCTGGCCGCACTAAGACACACATGTCATAGTGTTGCTCGCCCACCTGCTCGCCACCCTGCTGGCCAAGTTGGGGGGAATGCAAGCCAGTGACCACTTGCTGCTCGCTCGGCACCACAACGGGTGTCGGCAGGACAACCAACCACACCTATCCAATGGGGGCAAGAGTGGAAGCATCTCTGGCACCACACAAGGAGGCGAGCAGGTCACAACCCCACCCGGGTGCAGGACATCTGCCCCACTGAAGGTTGCTCGTCCAAGGAGTAATTGAACCATCAGGGAAGAAGACCAACTAAGAAGTGTATATTAGTCTTTTGGAGATAGAGTTAGTGGGTTTAGATTGTTAAAAAGTGACAAGTGGAAGACACTTGTCACTATCTGAGCCTAATTAGCCTAATTGTGTGCCATCTCACCCATGCAAGTGTATAAATATGAGGAGCACACTCATTTGTAAGGATTCCACACTCTCTCAATATATAAGAACACTTTACTTACTTTCTCTCACTACATTTCCTCTCTCTGTATATTTCATATTATCCTACTAATTCATTATCTTAGATTATTGTTTGAGTGATTCCACGAGAGTAATTAGCCACATAAACATTTAATTAGAAGGATCACTCAACAATTACATCAACTTTATTTATTTATTATAATAGTAGATAAAATATCCTATTTTTATTTACTAATTTAATTTTTTTTATATCTTTAAAAAAATTGTATTTATATACACATGTTTTTCAAAATTTAATAAAATTATAAGTAAAATTTTATTTAGTAGAATATTAAAAAACACGTTATAATATATTTATCAATTTATCGGCAATTTTTTTTTTGTAAGTTAAGTTAAGTAGCCAGGACAACTCTACTACTATGAATTAATTTATAATATCTTTCTATTTTAATGTATTCTAATTATTCTTAATATACACAAATTATATTAACTATTAAAATTTATTATAATTAATAAATAAAATGTTTTTAGAAATTCATTGTATTTTTAAAAAAATTAATGGTATTGAATCGGATTGGAGGCCTTGGAAATTCAAACCAAGCACACTAGAATTGGTTTCTGGAATACTTATCGAATTTATAATGAGATTATTTTTTTATTTCGAGATAGTATTAATAGAACTTCTAAATTTTAGATCTGTATATACAAACTTTTGTATTAGTATATATTATTATTTGGTACATTTAAAATTTAAATATGTATTTAATTAGAAAATTATTAAATATAAGAATACTTTTTTTGTTAATTTATAAATTTTTATAAAAATATTTTATCCTAATTTTGGTATGTATATATATGTGTGTTATTAAATTTACTAGAAAACGCATAAGTATTACTTAATCAAAAAGAATTTCATCACATGAAGCATGAAACGATTTCATAAATTAATATACTCTCTCCATTTTAATTTTCAATTGTTTTTTAATTAAATTGAAAGAATTTAATTTGAGAATCCAATTTTCAGGTTGAAAAATATATGTACATTAACGTCAAAATTTAAATTAAAATCATACAAGATTATAAAAGTGAAAATAGAAATATATACATTATATTAATAAAAGAACAATGAAGATTTTTTCCCAAAATTAATAAGATTTTTTTCTAATTTATGAATTATGTTTTTAATTATTATTTTTATCATCTTGTATGGTTTTAATTTAAAATTAGAATATTTTGTCTATTCTTGGATTGAGAAAAATATATATAAAACAAATTGAAAACTGAGAAAAAAGAGTAAGTCTTCTGTGCACCACCAGTTGCATGGTGCAACTCTAGTTCATCTTTAAAAATTTAAACAGTTTATAACTGAAAAAGTTAAACAGTTTATTACTGAAAAATGTATATTTCATAGTTTAACTTTTCAGTAATACTTTTTAAAAATGAATTTGAATTGCACCGTGTAACTGATGTATACAAGACTAATCCGAGAAAATAATACTTGAGATATTTGTAAAAAAAATATGTACTTATATTGAGGCTCAAGCTCAAAATTAAACTTTATATGAAAATTTTCCGACTTAAATTTTATTTCAAATAATATCATTTTTGCCATTTTTGAATGGTTTGCTTTAATTTTTCTCAAAAATAAAAAATAAAAAAATATTTCTTTGTCGAGATGGAAATATCTTAGTTTTGTTGGAAAATATATTTTCCCTCGACACCCATTTTCATCTCTTTCTTTTTTATTGAAAAGTAAATCTATTAAAAATTTATACTCCTTTTTTCATTTTTATACAAAATTTCAAAAAGCAATGGGTTAATAATTTTTAAGCATCATGAAATCTCTTAAAATATTAATCCATTTATATTAATATTTCCTTCCTTAAAATATTCTTCAATAAGTTCAAATTTCAGGAGTGATTAATGAAATTTCCAACAAATATCTTTAAGAATCTTTGACGAATTTCTTTTTATATTATTCGATTTTATTTTTAAAGTAGATTTCTATATATATATATAAACAATACTCACTCATATCCTTATTAAGTGTCTTTTTTAGATCATAAATTATTTATTTCTTTTAAATATTTTTAGCTAATTTCTGTTGTGGCAGCAATAATTTAATAATATGGGCTCAGGCTCATAAATTATTATATGAGGCACAAACTCAATATTGCAAGTTACATGTCTGCGAGCACGGGCAAGGTACATGTCGACGAGCACCAGCAAGGAACATGTCTGCGAGCACGGGCAAGGTACATGTCGACGAGCACGAGCAAGGTACATATCGACGAGCACAAGCAAAGTACATGTCAACGAGCACGAGCATACTCAAAGTCAATACACCGAGAGTAATTACAACAATTACGCCAAATGTGCAGCATAATTAGCGCCGATCAGAGGCCACACATGGAAACTGACATTTATTATGGAAGACTTTCCATAATAACTTTTGTAACGGTTTTGCTGACTAGCACAGAGTAATTGATGCACGTGTCTTATCTAGAATACTCTATAAATATGGCTTTAAGGCCACCATTGTAAAGATTGGAACCTTTACACAATCAATAGACTTTACTTAAGTCTCAGCTCTTGCAATATAAGACCTGGGCAAATCTCGGCGTTATTTATATTTTTGCACGATTATTCGAGTATTCTTTACTCTTATTGTTATCCGATCCAAGCCACATACGAAATAATTCAGGTAATAACAATTTCTTCTTAACTTATTCCATTTATAGATCTCAGAATTTGTTAACTAAGGAGAAATTTTTTATGCATCCCCATATCTTTCCTAAATCATAAATGATTATTTTATTTAACTTTTAATTGATTAAGCTTCTTAATTCTTTTTTAAATTGATAAAAACATTTATTAAGGAACAAGTTGACTTTTTCATCACGTATTTATTCTTTTAAATTTAATATCAATTATTTAATAATTATCAGTAGCATTAATTTTCTTTCCCTTCCCAACCTAATGAAAGATTACGTGGAGAATATGGATTCTGAAGATATATTTTCCAAAAGGAAAAAGGGACCAGAGAGTATTGGGCCTAGTGGGCCCATTAAGCCCAAATGTAAATGAAAGCCCAAAATATTTTGGGCCTCAGAGTTCCAATTTAAAGTTCAAGGTGGATTGGGACTATTTCTGCAATTTATTTTCATTCAGCCCATTATTCCATCTATGGACTCTACATTTTATGTTAGATTTTTTTTTTTAATATTTTAGCTACTTTTACCTCTCCTTTTCCCAATTTATCTCAAATAAAAATCTCACGAAATATTTATTATTTATCTCTCATATCTTTTCTAATTCGTAAACTATTCTTTCCTTTAATTCTTAATTGGTCAAGAATAAATTGTCTATGACTTTAAATATTCAAAATAGGGTCATTTTACTTATGCATCATGAAGTATGCACCTGGATCTTGAAAAAAAATTTATTTCGATCAATAATCATAATAATCTAAGAAATAATCAGTAATATTCTAAAAATTAACAAGTAATACTTTATAAAGTAATCAATAATATCATTTTAATTGCAATATATATAAAATTGACATATATTGTGTATTTTGAAAAAAACTAAAATTGAGCTTAAAAGTCAAAGGGTCATGTTTATAACTTATAAGTACACAATGTTTCCATAAGTAAAATGGAAATAATTATTTTTTTATATGATTTATTTCATCAAACCAAATTTATAAAGAATCTTGTTCTTATATTTACAAAAAAAAATAGAAATCTTAAGTTGTAATTTGTGTTAGCCCTACTACTTCAATATATAAAAAGTGGCATGCGTTGATGGTCATTAAAAATATTCAAGACATTTAATTAAAATGTGACTTGTATAATTAATTGATATTATTTACCTTTAACTCTAATATTATTTATTGAATTTCGTGAAGAACAAAAGTCAGCTCTCCAACGGATTTAAATATTTGGTTGGTAGGCTAAGAATTCAAAACACCAAAACTTTTGGGGCTATTTTAAGTAATCCCTCTTTTGTAAGGGCTTATGTGCAATTAAACACGCTGCTTCAAAAATAAAAAAATGTGGAATCAATACAAATATAAACAGCAGTATTTCGCGGTTATCACCCCCCAAAAGCAAAAAAAAAAGAAATACATTCTTCTTCTCACCTTCCTCTCTCTAAAACACTCTCCTTTCTCTCTCTAAACGCTCTTACTTTGTCGAAAATCATCGTTATCTCTCTATATATTCTGCTAAAAGTCCTCCGTAATTCCAAATCTGAAAGCTCTCTGTAATGGCGGCGAATTGAATTGATTGCAGAGGTAAAGAAGGGAAAGGAAATGAAGCCGTGTTTTTATTCTCTTTCGCTGATTTTTTTAATTTCTTGTATCGTTTATAACGATTTGAATTCGGGTTTTGAACAGTTCGGATTTTAAGTGAATGGCTGTGTGTTCCTTTTGCTGTGATTTCGTCCTGACTATACACTGTAGTCGATCATTAGTGTGATTGCTCTCTTTTGCTAGGAATTTGTCTATGATTCTGCATCCGATCGAGTTTGGTTATTTATTTGTGAATTGCATCTTTCTTATGCGCGTGTTTTCTGGAAAATTGAGTTTGTGAAGTGTGATTAATGTTGAATTTAATGAGTTTTGAGGAGATATGTATGTGTGTATCCCTGCGGTAGTACGTTAAGTGTGTGCATGAGGCAGCAGTGCTGCTGATTCTAAGGCTAGAGTGATCATTTGCTTTAACTTGAAATTTAGGAACAAATTCTGCTATTTTTATCTACCAAAAAGGAAAAAAAGGATTATTTTTGAGCTAATTGTGTGAGAAGATTTTTTTTAAGCATAAAAATCAGTTTTCTGGGGTTGGTTGATGTTTAGGGTTTTGATGTCGATGCTGTATGGCAGACAACTCTTTTTGTTTGAGTGTGCACAACTGTATGTCTCATGTTACTAACTAGAACTCAGTCTTTGAGCTAATTTTCGACGTGGAAGTGGGTTATCTTAAAATGGCGGTGCTTGTTTGTCGTACTCTTTCTGCTATCCCACTTTTCTTGAACACTCTTCTCAATGTACTTTATTAGGCGCTCTTAACACGTGTACTCTTGGATAATTATTCCCTTGGTATGAGCAAGAATATTTTTTTCAGGAAAAGGAAATGTGATACTTCAAGATTCTAAATTGTTGTGTTCCCCCTAACAAGAGGGGGTTTCAATACTTACCGATGTTAACAGTTGAGCAGGCCTTTTTTTAATTGTTTATTTTGTCTCTTTAAGCTTTTTGTTAATTGTGTCTTGGTTCTTAGCTGATGATGGGGCCTACAAGAAAATCCAAAAGTCTGAATAGGCGGTATATTAATGACCTTTCTCCCACAAGAGATGCTGAAAGTGACAAAAAACGCAATAGCAAGGTGAGATATCTGGTGTCATAAATCAGTTTCCTTTTGTAATTTAATTATTTACCTTTGATCCTTGCTTGAGGAAACTGCATCATTGGTGGTGGTTTGGTTTTTCATGTATAATTTCCTGTGAGGCAATTGTTAAATGCAGAAACTTCTATCTTTTAAGTCCTTCATCATTTATAGACTTTCTCAAATCGCTACTGCTGCATGCATTTTTCTTGATCTTCTGGCTCTATAGAGATCCACAGGCTCAGGCTAGTTTCCTTTCCATTTTTTCGTAGTAGTTGAGACAGGTTTGGATTTGTAGAATACAAAGTACTTCGCAGGATCTCTACAACCAGGCTTCTAATATTGGGAGTCTCATCTGCCTCTGGGCTACCATTCAGAAAGAATAACAATTGTTAATGATCGAGGAATTGCAATTATCTTTGACATTAGTGTTCTGGTTGGTCCATTTGCACACATACAGACTTCTAATTGGTTTCATTCATTACACATGTTACATTTTCTAGTCATAACTAATTTGCCTGATAAGAAAAAATCTGTGAGCTTTGAGGACTGTTGTCAGCTTGACTTATTACAGTCAGCTGCAGGTACTCAGCACAGTGTTACATTGAGAATTTTATACAGCTATGTTTTGTTGTTTTTTCTTAATTCAGTAATACTATATGTTTTCCAGAATCATTCATGGAATCTGATATTTTCATCAATAAATTGAATGATTTCTTTTTCTTCAGAAAAGGAAGTTTTCTGACATGCTTGGGTCTCAATGGACCGTGGAAGAGCTATCCCGTTTTTATGATGCTTACCGCAAGTATAGTACAGATTGGAAAAAGGTCAGTTTGGAATATTACATTAGACCAGTTGATGAAAAAACATGAATTGCACGAATGATAACTTGTTATTAAAAAAATGTCTTTTCTTCATAATAAGTCTTATAAACATTGCACTAATCTTGATAGTAATACAATTACAAGTAAAGTTTCCCTTGGGATGATTCATCCACGGACTATCTTGGGTTCTTGCTACTTATGAAATTATCAGTCTGATCGCAACTATGGGTTTTATGTTTTCTGTGGTTACAGGTAGCTGGGGCTGTGAGAAATCGATCTGCGGAGATGGTTGAAGCCCTTTTCAGAATGAATCGGGTAAATTTCATTATTGAGTTATTTCTTCAAGACTTCCAACAGTAATGATTGACCAGTTCATCTTATTTTGACAAATCTATCTCACCTGATCTACCGACAGCCTGTTGTTACTACAGATTGTCATTTTATGCCTAGAATGCACAACCATAAATTATCTATGAACATCAGATTACGATTAAAAAAATTCTTTTAAGCTTAAACTTAATTTAAGTGACTGACACAGTGACACTAGATAACTTATTCATCTCACAGGTCATAACTCTAGGTAGTTGTGTTAAATGTGGAAATAGCTCCACATTTATGACTTGTGAATTTGGACAAAGATAGCATGCAGTAGAGTGAAATTATTAAATTTTTTTAGGAAGTTCTATGCATGGCAGCGTGGCATAGTAGGTCCTTGGAGAACACAAGCCTTACAATGGCATTCTCAGTACTAATTGCATAGATCATTAACTCATTATTGTAGCTTTATCAGCATGACAATAAATTACTACACTTGAACTGATAAATGGGTCTTCGTAGCTGCTTTATCAGTATGAGAGCTACGTTCAGACTAAAGTTGACACTAGTCTGAGGTATGGAATATGCAAATTTGTATGTCAAAAAACCCTCCAATTGAGGCCATGGAGGCCCATGCTTTGACCATGACTGAAGTGTTTAACTACATCTTGTTAATTTCAGGCGTACTTATCTCTTCCACATGGGACTGCTTCTGCAGCTGGGTTGATTGCTATGGTGACTGATCATTATGTCAATATGGTGAGAATTATTTATGTCAGACAGATATTTAACATCTATGATGAAAAATCGTGCAGTGAAATGGACACTGTGATGTCCTGAACTGTTCTCATAATGTGAATATTTGTAAAAAGAGATTCAGTACAAACAGTCTTAAGGTTTATTGAAATACTGATTTCTACACTTCACTATGCTCATATGCTATTCCTGGATGCAATTATATGCACATCTTCTGTCTACTATTCTGAAATAAAAATGGCATTTGGCTTGAAGAATAATGTAGCTAAGTATTAAGACAATTAGAGTTTCAATAGCATTACATGGTTTCTAAAAATTATGTTGTTCTCTGTGCTCTTGATCAATTTTGAAGCTACTATGAAAATGCTATCTGAGGCTTAATTGGTTTAGCTCCTTCACTATTTTCGATGATGCCTTCCGCGTCTACCAACCTGCCTAGTGATTCGGAGTAAAGACATCGGATTAGGAAACTTCTGTCCCCTTGGCGATTAGTAAAATGGGGTTCTCACTATAATAAGAACTCTACACCTTTGGTATACTTCAAAATAGAAAGAAGCTGAATTGAACAGATAGAACATTTTGTGTATGAAAAATCATGCCCCTTCTAAGTTTCTTATGTATAGTTAATTGTCTTCTAATTTAGTATGGACACAGTTATTGGCTCTTTTGATGCCCATACTAAGTCAAGCTGATCTTGGCTTGTCAGGTAGGACGTGACAATGACCATGAAAGCAACGATGGAGCAGGATCGTCTCGAAAGACTCAGAAGCATGCTCGTGGCAGAGTCCATCCTACTACCTCAGCATCCAATGATCATTGTGTTTCACATTCTCGGACTGTTGAATCAAATAATGGTTGCATGTCCTTGTTAAAGAAGAAACTCTCTGGAGGTACATTAAATCAGGTTCTGAGATATGAATGGTTATGCTTAAAATCCCCCTCTGTAAACTGAACTCCTGTTTAGTCTTATTCTTATGTTGCATTGATTATGTGTGCACGAGCATATATGTTACGGCTTTGAGAGTGTATAATGCCTACTCCGAATTATTACTATATACCTATCACTCTGTGCACAAAAAAAATTGAATGAATACCCCTGAGTTTTTTATTTACCTAATCCTCAGGTGGCCCATGGTATGGCATGCATGCCCATATTTTAGTTTGATGGTTATTTTACTATGTGCATATTTAATGTTTTTTGGACTCAGATGTAATTACCTGCTTTGTCTAAAACATTATAAGAGTTCATACATTTTCTTTTTCTTGCTGATTGCAATTGCACTAACCTTAAGATGTCAGCCCTCATTATTTACATATTGCGTTTTTCTTCAGGAAGCAGACCTTGCCCTGTTGGGAAAAGAACACCAAGGTTCCCTGTTTCATTTTTCTACGAAAATAATAATGGGAGAAAAGTTGCTTCTCCTACCAGGCAAGGCACGAAGCTAAATGCTAATACCAATGACGATGAAGTAGTTCATGAAATAGCCATTGCTTTGGCAGAGGTGTCGCAAAGAGGTGGCTCTCCTCAGTTTTCGCGCACACCTAGTAAAAGAGCTGAAAATGCTATGTCATCACCGTATAGGCATGCTCAAAGGAAGGTAATAGCTTTACTTGATTTTCAGAATTGGTATCTTTCTCACCCAACTTATTACTTGCTTGGTTACAGCCTTCTCTAGCAGAACTGTCCAGTACCCAAATCGTGGCTGCTGACATGGATGGAAGAGCCTTAGAAGGAAGTACGGGGTCTGACACTACTGAGTTGTCTAGACATAATTCTTCCAAGATGGAATCTACAAGTGTTGGTACTGGGAAAGAGAGGACAGATAAACTAGAAGAATTCAGTGAAGAAGAAGCTCAGACATTTGGTAGAACAAGAGGCAAGCTTGATGTGGCAGTCATCAACGACAAGATTTCTAGCTTCTCAATGCAGAGACAGAGAGAGAAGAGTAAAAAGGTTCTTTCTGAAAAAGGTATGCAGCGTATGCCAGGTCACAGATCCGCTAATTCATTTTCCTTTTGTATTATGTTCTCAAATTTCTTCCGCCACATATAAACAATCATGTTTTTGAACATGAAGAAATAAAGAAGCCATTGCAATTGTCAGAATACTAGCACACTAAAGGCACAAAATAAAGGGTAACTGGAGAGTTTTAATATTTCCCCAAAAGTGGATCCCTCTCTAATAGCTTAATTAGATATGTGCATTTAGATACAATGGCTTCTTAATCCACAGTAATGAAAACACTTCTTTGCTCTATCATATACATTGCTTGGAAAAGAAAATGTTTCATACTAATGGATTTATGGAACTGGCAATTTCACTTGTGTTTTATTGTTAATTAGAATTTCATTCCTCCTTTTTTCCCTTCTCTTTTTCTATCTGGAGATGCTGCATAACTCAATTATATCAGTCTTTTTGGTACGAGAGGCTAGACATATCATTATACAGACTCCTTTTCCTCTCAAATATCAATTTGGTCTTAGGGAATGCCATTGCGTATCATATGCTGTTTAATCATCAATTTTTCGCAGATTAAGATAGTTTTGTTCTTTCTAGATGAAGCTCCAGCCTTTGCTGCTCTGCATACACTGGCGGATTTGTCACTGATGATGTCAACAGAAGATGGTAAGTGATCTATTACCCATTTTTTCCTCTATTGTAGTGATGAACGGATGAGATTTTTTCATGCATCTTAATATGCATTTTGGAAAATTTCCTCAGTGTATCCTTCAATTAAGGATTTTATCAATGATATCATGTTAAGTGAATTTGAAATAATAATTTTCAGACTTTTCTCTATCTATTTGTTTTATTTTTTTGAAGGGAAAAAGTTGTTGCCCTTTTAATTAATGACAGTCTGTATCCATTTTGTCTGACTTGTAAACAATTAATGCTTTTTTTTCTTTTTTGTAATTTTCTTTTAATGAAGAAAAAGCCTTTACAGGTTTCCATCTACATGTTCCATTTGATGAAATGTTGCAGTATGTGAATTGTATCATTATTTATTAATGCCAAAATTAAATTTCTCAAGTCATGAGCATCTAGTCAGTTGTCTATGATTATACCTTTTCTAGTCATAATTATTCAGGCAGTTCTGAATTCTTCAGATTTTGAAGTGCGATTTCAAGATGTTAATGATGATCATGCCAAGGGGTTGGTGTCTGCTGAATCTCTGCCCATAAACCAGCAAAAGGGAAAACATAAATACTCAGGGGTAAGAAAGGAAGGGTATAAGCCAAAGCCAAGTTCTGAATTTCCTTCCTGTAGAACATCAAAACCTGGAAAGGCTTCGGTCATTGTTAGTTCTGCTCTTGAAAAAGATCAGGATCTTCAACTCTCTATCACCGAAAAACCAAGAAAAAAACAAAAGACTCAAGTTCCTAAGGTAAATAATTTTACATATATTTATTAATCAAGGTTTTCGGAATGATTAATTTTACATATATTTGTTGCAGATTCATAAAACTGCATCTGATCTTGATATTTGTTGTTCTGGATCTCCTCGAGTGAAGGTACTCTACTTAATGTTCTTTAATCTCTACTTGTTCTGCAGACATGACCCAGGAAAAAAATTAGAACTTTTAATTTTTTTTCTTTTCTTTTTGAACGGGGTGATTTTTTTTTTATCGGTAAATGTTAGTTGTTAGTAGTTAGAAGTTAGTTCACCAAGTCCCCAAATACTTTAAGAATCATCTCCAAGCCAACCTTATATCTCCCTTAATTCGTTCCCAGAGGGAATCGAACCCGGGTCACTCACTCAAGTGAGGAGTCCGACCCACCTGGTTAACAGGGTGATTATTAAGTACACAGTTCTCTAAAATTTGAAATTGTGATAAGTGTGGTTTCCATAATTTTTATGTTTTCATTGATGTTACTGAACATTTTTTCTTCATTTAGATATTGTAGTTATTAAAACGGTATATTTTTATATTAAATTACCATGGATTCTCATCTGCCAAACAATTTAGGATTTCATTCTCTAATTGTGAGCTCGCTGATTTTATGATGTTGCCTCTAGGATGGAGATCCTGCGAAGAAGCTAATGAATAAGAGAAAGAAATCTTCAGAAAACG
Organism: Prunella vulgaris; assembly: GCA_026898435.1. NCBI lineage: Eukaryota > Viridiplantae > Streptophyta > Magnoliopsida > Lamiales > Lamiaceae > Prunella > Prunella vulgaris. Next base: position 4,401,202 of record JAPKLY010000002.1, read on the forward strand.
GCTCACAAAATTTATTGAGAAAATCAGAAAATTCTTCCAGTAGTGATCTACATAAAAAAGGAAACAACTCGGGCCAATCAACTGAAGAGATTCTTGTAGTAAACCAGGTCTACCTACCTACTAAAGTTAGGAGCAAGCGTAAGATTGAGCCAAGAAAACGAGTTCAGAAAGATATGAATTTTCCTGATAAAATCTCAAATGACCGACAAGATCTGTCGTTAGATTTGCTCCAAGACAGAGCATTTAATTCAAAGGTGCAGTGCTCTCCATTTCCTTAAATTTGAAAGCTGAACAGATCATATCATAACACGTTGCCTGTATCCTCACATGCAGGAAAGAATGACAAATTGCTTATCGAATCCTCGCCTAAGAAGATGGTGCACTTATGAATGGTTTTACAGTGCCATTGATTATCCTTGGTTTGTGAAAAAGGAGTTTGTTGAATATCTGGATCATGTTGGATTAGGTCTTGTTCCAAGGTTAACTCGTGTAGAGTGGGGTGTCATAAGAAGGTAATATGCCTTATTTTCAATAAGTTCAATTATTTTCAGTTCATCATATTAACCTTGATTACAATGCTTCACTTTCTAATGTTAAAGCAGTTCTCTTGGTAAACCCCGGCGATTTTCAGAGCAGTTCCTGAATGAAGAGAAAGAGAAGCTTAATCAGTATCGAGATTCTGTCAGAAAACATTACACTGAGCTTCGGAAAGGTGACCAGGAAGGATGGCCAACCGACCTTGCGAGGCCTTTATCAGTTGGTCAACGTGTCATTGCCATCCATCCGAAAAGAAGGGAGATCCATAATGGTAGAGTGTTGACTGTTGACTACTCTAGGTACCAGGTCCAATTTGACCGTCATGAGCTTGGAGTTGAATATGTCATGGTAATCTACTTTTTATTTGTGGTTTGCACTCATTGATTTCATTTTGTATATGGATGATATTTTCCACTTGAAAGTCTAAATGTCCATCTAAATTGAATCCATTTCTAAAATTGTCTACATCTGCCTTGGCCTTTCAGAATCAGTTTCGACTTGGCTAATATGAATATTTCTTGGAGTTTACAGATCATGACCTTTTCTCATGCATGCTCTCTTATTTAGCTGTTAATAACAAAAAATACTTGAGAATTCATGCTTGACACAATGCGTCACTGCCTTGTGTATATTTTTTGTAAAGAACTGCTATGTTGCTAATCCTGAATTCGTCTCAGATTCAAAGTAGTCAATGCTAATCCTGCAGTAAAGAGATATCATACTTCTCTAGGAATGACTGGAAACAACAGCCTTTCTGCCACTTTTTTATGCTTCAGATTTGCTATTTTCTACAAAATGCTGTTTTCATATTTACTTTTGTTAATACGTCGGAGTGTTGACTATTGATGCTATATAATTGCAGGATACCGACTGCATGCCTCTGAACCATTCTGAGAATATGCCTGCACTGCTTGGGAACCAAACAATTTATGTTGATAAGTGTTACGAAAATATCAATGAACTGAAGATAAATGGACCGGTACCAGAATGCGTGAAGCTTTTGTCTGGCGATAATGCAAATGGAATGTTTGATTTTTCTCAATTGTCTCCATCAGCTAATCCTACAAGTTTGTTGAAGCAGAGAAAGGCATGAACAATGCCCCTAACTTCTCGTGCTTTCTTTTTTCTGGATATGTTCATTTTTTGCCAGAGTGGTGCTTAGTTTCACAGGGAGACACAAAGCCTTAGCAGTTGTTGACATTTTGTTCAATTTTTTTTTTTTTGTATATTGTGTATTTAGAGTAAAATCTCAAACATTTTTTCACATGCAAGCTTCAACATTCATTGTAGATCAGGAGTATCTCAACTATTATTTTGTTTCCAGGTGTCTTCTGCGAATGCCAATTTGCAAATGGAGATTGGATCTGCGGAAACTGCTACCTACCAACAAATTGCATATTCTCAACCTCATACTCTTGTTCAGAACCAGGCAAAAGAAGCGGATGTTCAAGCTCTTACTGAACTGACTCGTGCTCTAGATAAAAAGGTCATCAGCATTCAAAAACATATTTTGATGTCATTCTCCATTGTAGCAACACCTTTTCACTTTATTGTTTGATTATTCGCAAATAAAGCCCCTCTTTGCTGCTTTATCATCGAAATATGCTCAATTATTACCTCGAGGTTTAATTGTTTGAAAATTAGGTTCTTTTCATCTGCGTATTAATGGCGCTGATAAGCATGTACGTTATTGGGCTCATTCTTTGTTTTTTGTATTTTTAGGAAGCCATCGTTGTGGAATTGAGGCGTATGAACGATGATGCCTTTGGAGATCAGAAGAAAGGTCATAGGTCTTTGAAGGACTCTGAACCATTTAAAAAGCAGTACGCTGCAGTACTTGTACAATTGAATGAAGCCAACGAACAGGTATTGCTCTCAGTATAGAAGGTTTGCATTTACAGCTTTATAAAAAGGAAAATTAGTGAAATCCAATTTTCTCGGGCCAGGTTTCTTCTGCTTTACATTGCTTGAGACAACGGAACACATATCAAGGAAACATTGTGCCCGGATGTTCTAGGCCAGGCTCCAATTTTGCTGATCGTGGTGGTGGATTTTCTTCTCCCCGTTTTGCTAGTCAAATTTGTGATTCGGTATCACATGTGAATGAAATAGTAGATAGCTCGAGAGCAGAAGCCCAAGCAATGGTAGATGCAGCTATGCAGGACCTGCAGGTGCGTATAGCCTTCAACTATGATAAATTTTTTTGTTCAAGAAGTTGCTTTGTATTGGCAATTTGGCATATGTTACCCCCAAATCCTTAATGTTGGTTCACTATAATTGTCAGACATAATGTAATGTCATATCATAACTGTCTCGACTCTCACGATTCACACCAGCAAGACTGCTAATTAGACAATAATAACCTCAGTTTGTTGAACTTTGTAACATGTACTCCAGCTACAGAGATGTTCATGAATCACTTTTTTTCAATAATATGCCCCTTCATATCAAGAAATTTCCTCATTTTTCTTAGGCAATGTCATCACTCAAGAGTCGAGAAGACCCAATTGAGAAATTCGAGGATGCTGTAGATCATGTAAATGACCGGATTCCATACGATGGTTCAAGTGTGCCTGCAGTAAGATCTTCAGTCTTTAACTTTAGCCCATGGCTCTCCACTTAAGCAAAATCCATTAATATTTTGAATGTGAAAATTTTGCCAGGCTTCCGATGTTAATGCAACGAGTGCATCACGCCTGGAGGCACAAATTCCTTCGGAGTTGATCTCCAAATGTGTGGCAACTATGCTTATGATTCAGGTAAATGACATAAAAAAAGCAAACCCCCCACCTCACCCCACCCCCAGCTACATGTGCTCGATTACGTTTAACTTCATTCGTCATTTTGATTGCAGAAGTGTACATTACGGCAGTGGCCTCCGTCGGAGGTGGCACAGATTCTGGATTGTGCAGTTAGAAGCTTGGAGCCAAGGAGCTCACAAAACCTTGGTGTTTATACAGAAATACAGCACTGCATGGGTATCATCAGGAACCAAATAATATCGCTAGTGCCTGCATCTACATGATGTTATCACTAAGATCTTGTACACCTTTTCTTTTTTAAGCTGAATAAAAATGCACCAACTATTAGACTATGTCTGTCTATGTGCATAACAGAATTATCCGTTGAATAATAAATACTCGAAACTCTGCTCCTCTTTATCTCCAATTCCATTCATCAAGTTATCCGTCCAATAAATTATGAAATTTGGCTTAAAATATATTTCTTATGTTTCATACTTAATTAAATTTCTGTTTCCCTTTGTTCATTTGTTACTTACATAATTGAAAATAAAATAATATTTAATAGTTATATTTTTTCTATGTTATTATATTGAGGTATTTACGTTAGTAATTCAAAAAAGTGGTCAAATTTATAATATGAGGCATTTATGTTTAAATCTCATGTTCATCAATACTAGAAATAATGTCAATTCAGAACCTGAAAAAATGGCAACTATCAATTTATAAAATTGATTATTTTTTTATCAAATTTAGGCCCGAAAGATAAAAAAAACTATCAATTTAGGACTTGGAAGATGAGATTTATCAATTTGTGATTTATAAATATTAAGATTATGTTTGATTTTTTATACTATATTTTTTTTATTCATATACGTTATTATTTTTTCATTAATACTTTATTTTTTATTTGATCTCAATTACGTAAAGTTAATATATTTTTAAATATTTAAAAAATATATAATCTAATAATTTAGAAAATATAAAATGTCAAATGTGATCTTAAAATGTGCAGTTACTGAATTGAATTTTTTTTATCTTCATCTCCTGAATTGATAATTTTCCATCTTTCAAGTTTTAAATTGAAAGAAAAACCTTTTGGATTATAAATTGATAATTTTATTATTTTTCAACCTCTGCATTGATAAGTATTCAGTTTCATTCATAAGCAAAAAATTGCCAAGAATAATGCTTCATTATAAAGGGGAAGAAAGAAAATCAGTAATTCAACATCTTTTTTTTTATTATTTTCTTTTTCCACTTTCCATAACAGAAGGGGTACAATTTTTGCTGCTGTCAATACATTTAAATAAAAATATGAGATACTAGAGAAACAGACAGATTTGCCAATGACCACTACAACCACTTACAATTTCTCATTTTTCAGCCTATTAACTTAAAACAAGGCCTTCAATGAGAACAATCCATCCACTGTATACACGAAACATGCCACGTTGGGTTGGTGATTGCGTTGTTTAACTACGCATGAGGAACCGTAAAACATCGCCCAATGAAACGATACCTTCTACGTGTTTGCTTCCAGCTTCAACGATAACTAGACGCCTCACCCCTGCAAATAAAGTTAGACCAAATGAGCCCCAGCCATGCACACAAGAAATCCAAGAAAAACAGAAATCAATCTGCATATCTGTGTGTGTGTGCGCATGTTTATATATATAGAGAGGGAGGGAGAGAGAGACGCAGCTGTTATTCATGAAATATGATAATCCCTCCATCCTAACTCTTTCTTCACACGAGAGTGACATTTTTTAAGGAAAAAGGGAGTATGTGAGGATGAAATTAAATAATAGAATAAAATAAAGGTGTATAGTTAAGTAACGAAGTAAAAAGTGTATTTTGTTGACCATTTTGAGCGCAGACTATATTCTTTTTAGGAGTGTGAGAGAAGAAGTTGGACGTCCAAATAAGGCAAGTGCGAAAGTAGAGTAGGGACGGAGGGAGTACTGAACATCAATCTGCTGATTTGGCAAGAAGTATCACCCTCCACATCAAAACTCATCGTATGTGTGTGTTTGTATGATTAGAGAGTAAGTCATGAAACAGAATAAGAGAAGAAAAGGATACCTGGTTGGGCTAATCTTTCCAAGACTTTAATTAGTGGATTGATTAGAGAGTAAGTCATGAAACAGAATAAGAGAAGAAAAGGATACCTGGTTGGGCTAATCTCTCCAAGACTTTAATTAGTGGATCAGAACGCAAGCACATAAAACATCTCTGACTGGTGGATCCATATGTTGAAAAAGGGTCATCTCTGAACTGCAATGCCTGAAATTTTAAAAAGGGACTAATTATATAAGAAGCCTAATCATAATATCCAAGAAATAAATAACAGTAGCAGAAAGAACAAATTTACCTGATGAATAGTTGTTTCGTCGAGATTGATGTGAGTATAAATTTTGTCTCGGGCCAAAGTTGTTATGTCACTGAAAAAATAATGACAACTTATTGGTGCAATTCCAAAAACCAGAAAATGAACATTCACATATAGCTGCATCTATGTACATATTACCAACCTTCGAGCATAAATATCCAATAGAGAGTCATTATCATCAACAATTGGAATTGAACTAACTTGCGCTGCAAAGGAATGAATAAAATAAAGAGATTAGATATGTTGATATAAATTAGTGTATCGAAATTACATAATCGCAAATGACTAGGAAATAATTATCCATATACTTCAGAAAATTATATGACAATTTATAGTAGTTCCATTTGTTCATGGAACTGCTCGGTGCAGAATCCTCCACACTCTATAGTAAAAAGCAAAATGACTTGCACAATTTTACATTCATAACCACCAAATAAAATGAATGTATGATCCAATAAATACAGAAAAATGAGTTAGACAACATTCATAACCACCAAATAAAATGAATGTAGGATCCAATGAATACAAAAATGGAAATAAACAAAGAGGGACACACTTTCTCCTTTAAAAATTGCACACTTGCCCCTTTTTGTAATAAAACTAAAAAATTGCCCCTCTTTATAACTGTCCCATACAGAAAAATGAGTTAGACAGTTAACTATGGAAGTAGAATTCACTTCTTTACATAAAACTCAAATGACAAATATAATAAAAGCCTTTGTCAGGATGATTAATGGACCAAGCTCAATACAACTTAAATCAATTTTCAAGACAAATAAATAACTGTAGCACAGAAAAGAAAATCCTCATATACTACCATTTTAAAAACCTTTTGGAGCTAAGATCAGGAAAAAAAAATGATCAAAACTTTCTTCAAATATTAATATATTTAATGCATACCTTGAATTAATAAATTTAATGCTGCACTAAGTGATGCACTGGGTCTCAACATTGCCAATGGACGACGATTTGGCTCTCCAATTTTCGGAACCCAAGTGCCCAATGGGATTGCACAAATGGGCAATTGAAGTACTGGTAATGAGCTTGGTGAATGCCTAAAAAACCGACAAATACCTGTAAAATACAAACATTTAATCATATGATAATTACTTAAATACAATACAAACACTTATCATTATCCTCGTGCATATTACTCCATGAAGAGATTATCTTCTGGGACACATATTGCACACACATAATAAAAAACATAGGAACTGATTCATATTACTACTCACATTTTAGTATTCCGGAAAGTGAAGTAAGATGTAAAAGTTGTGGATTTGAGGCATCCGCTGAAGGAGAGTGAATAATTGGAACTGTGGCTACACCATTTTGTAAAATCTTCAACGCAACCTCATTCAAAGAGTCATCTGGTCCTGCCTGAAAACTTCATCAAGTTAACATGAAGGAGCATCCCACATGCGAATTCTAGCATATTAGAGAAGAATATTGCAAGCAACGCTGTCTAAGCATATTTTGGAAAATCAACAGCATCCAGGTATTAGATTAACTTTGCTAGCTCAAGTAGAAAGATGCATTGAACGATAGTATAATTGGGGGGTGGGGGGGTTCGGGAAGGTCATAACTCATCATATAACCTTTCACAAGTCATGAGTACAACAATAAACAAGTAGAAAAGCAGAAGATAGAGCTAATATATAAATTACCCATCCAACTCTAGGTACAAGATTTAAAACGATTGGTCCAAGGTACAGAATTTCAATACTGACATTCAGCTCATTCATATGATTGCTTACTTGTATAAGCTGACTTGAAACAGCTCCCTGCCCATTTATTTGACTTTTCAGAAAAGACTTTGCTTCTTTCCAAGCAGATATAGTATGTGTTTCCAGCTCTTCCTCTGTCAAATTCGACCCATGACTGCCAAGCTGCCACACATCAAGAACATCATGAAAACAATCTAACTTTGATAGCACGCACCAGTGTATATGATAGAAAGCCTTACCTCTCTCATAATCAAAATAAAGTCCAGTGCGCTTAGAACTCCAACAAATTTCCCCTTTGAGAAGTCCCATAAAGGTGCCATACAGATACCCTGCAAAGTATATGTTCACAAGAGTTGTACTTTTACAAAAACAAAGTCGATGAATAAAGCAATCAAAAAGAGTGGGCAGGCACAGATACATTAAAAGCACTGTATAATAACAGATCAATGATCCAGCAGATCATCATTGATAATAAATTAGATAGACATGTTAACCAATCGACTCTTTAACATACCTGCTCATGCAGAATATGAAACGCTTGCTTTACAGGCAGCTCGACATCCAAAGCAATAACCTGGACTCAATCCAATAAAATACATCAAATTAAAGGAACTTTGTCATAAAATCAAGGAGAAGAAATAATATTAGGACAGAAAAGGATCACACAGACCTTCCCAGAATCAGGGAGCAACTCATAAGCCTTGTGCGCCGACATGAATACAGCTATACGATGCCGGGAAATTTCTAAATCAGCATCTGATATTGTTGGAAAGGGCTCAGAAGATGTAACATTTGACAATCGAGCCTGAGACCGAGATATATATCATAAGAACCTTATTTACTAAGAGAAATTGTTAAAGACAAAAAATAACCTCTCAAGATAGAATAGCACGCTGTCACGTGCATTTGGAGAAGGCAGTGTTGAGTCTAGTTGACTGATATTCAGAACTATAACCTTCTTTCAATTTCAAAAGTCAAGTTCTTGTTAGTAAAAATCATGTAATGTGCTTCCATATTTCGTCATTTCAAATCATTGCCATTATAGCCACAAGCAGCAATGAAGACGGAGTACAAGGCATGCTTAGTATTTATCATACGATTTACTTAGTTTGACAAAAAGAATGAGCCAAAGCTTTTATTCTAGGATTTTTGCCTGTAGATGCCCAACTTGGACAACTAAAAATCAAAGAAAGACTTGAAAAATAAAAAATACACACATGTTTATGGATCATGCAAGTTATCCAAACAGCACCTCAAACCTCAGGTTCGAAAATAATTTCTATAAGAGAATCATGAAAAAGATATGATAAACAAGAATGCTGAATATCGTACCGCGCGCTGAAAGGACTCATTATCCAAATCCATGCTGGAACCATGACCAGAAGAAGGCCCTTGTGAGCTTAGCATTGAAGAAAGGTACTCAGATTCCCTAGTTAAGATGATGGTATTTACTTTTCCAATGGAATTATCAATAAAAGGCTGATGTTCATCATGTCTCCATTCCCCGTCAACCACGAATTTGTACTGCAAACAAAGGAGCAGTATTTAAACGACAGAGAATTCCAGAGCTAGTCTTTAAGATCCACATAAAAATATCCTCGAAGTTCAAATGTATAAGACAACTAGTCCTTTCCAAGTAAATTGACAATGGCTCTTATCTATAGTATTTACTGACAGAATATTTGATTTCACTAACCTATATAGCTCAATCCATATATGGTTATACTTTGTAACCATGTTATAGCGAACCACTTGCTGAAAAACTTCTGAGACTGAATCTATAGGTATTTATATAAGCTTTGAGTAATTGTCCACCTATAATAAACACCTTGGCAATTCATCTTCGTAAAATATCAAGATTCTTATCTAATAGAGGTGGATAACTAGTTACTTTGCCAATTGTATATGTGTGTGTACGCATGCCTTCACTTTCTGCAGTATCTTAAGATATTTACCTACTTCCACCTACATTTCCAAGCATTTATTCAGCAAGGACAATACATTGGCAATTACACTTAATAGCTAATACTCCCTCCGTCCCAAAACTACTTTCACACTTTCCTTATTTGGACGTCCCAACTCTTCTTTCACACACCTAAAAAGGAAACCTTTTTCACTCACAAAAGTCAACAAAACAAACTTTTTCTTATTTTATTATTTAACTTTACACTCACATACTTACTTTTCCTTGGTTCGCGTGCCCGGGACTACTATGAAAGTAGTTCCGGGACGGAGGTAGTAATACTTAATCCTCTTCTTTATAAGCAGCTTCACTGCTTCAGACAAGTGTCATGCCAAAGCCACACTACATACTACAACCTTTTAACTAGCATTCAGTCACATTCAGAATATGTTGGGTGTGCGACTTTCCCAGCTCCCACATTACTCACCAACATCAAAACAAAAGTTTAACGGTGGGGAAAAAGAAAAGGTGAAAATATTTGTGGGCAGAGAGAAAGATATAGCTCGTCCTAGCTTAAGATCAGTACACTTATCCTACATGAACTGAAATCAAGTAATACTGATGCAGAATACACCAAAAGTATGGCAGAACAACCCAAACACACAGTGATATAACATGGCACACGAGGTACCCAAAGGAAACACCAAATTACTTGCTAACAATAGATATCTATTCTACAGATCATATGGTTATTTCCAGCCAAAATTAAACCACCCTCATGCAACTAAAAGGTGAGAAATGCCTTAAATTAAATTCTCAAGCTTCGAGAACAAAATGCCACTAACCTGGTGATAACCTGGCGGTATTCTACAGATTGTCTGAAACACTGTTGGGCAACCCTCAACTGGGGTCATTGGCCATTGTGACCACCTTTTACCATTAAACGAAAAAATCAATTCAGCATGAACAAAACATTATGAAGACACAAATTGCAAATCAAGTCACTCACCCTGTAAACGAGCCACTGATGTACACTACTCGCCCACCATAAGGCCAAACAAACCGCGTCGGAATCAACACCATTCCAGCCTCGCGCGGATAGTCCATGTCACGAGGGTACATTCACTCACTCCTCAACAATTTTGAAATTCCCCAGAAGAACACTTCTTCCCCGGAAAAAGAATTCCTAGCATTTGCGCGATTACAAATTAAACAGCATCGACAAAAATTAAAGCAATAATTGCGAAAACCCAGCAACGCATTCAGCTAAAAACACCTCAAAATTGCGAAGAACATCGTCGCGTTTACTTCGAAAATCATAATTTGATGGAATTACTCAGCTTATTGAATCTACAACAGCCTAGTTGTGCTAATAATCAAGCTTAAAAGATATAAAATCATTCAAAACCCTAGAGAAGGATGAACATAGGTACCAAAATGCAAAGCAGAGAACATCAAAATGGGAACTTTTCGATAAAACGGGACAAGTGAGGATTTTCAGACATACAATATGAGAATATTGGGAGAGAGAAGAATTTTCCTACCCTAAAATATTCTAATTTTTTTCCAATATATTTATTCCGAAAAATAGACAAATTTTCCTTGTATATATACATTTATTGGAAAGAAATTATTAAGTGGGTCCCATCTATGAGATTCCCATTCACTTGCCTACTCAATTACACCAGATCCTTTTATTTTAGGTAAAATATATCTTCTCTTTTTATATATAAATACTGTTAATTTGGGAAAAATATTTTTTTAAGACACTAAGGGGCGATTGTTATAAATTTTTCAATGGTAATGAGAATAAAATTTTATTTTCCTTTTTTATTCTTACATATATTAAATGAAAGTTTGTGTTCAGGTTATTACATCATTAGTATTGTGCTCCAATTTAATAATAAGTTGACAAAAAAGAAAGTTGTCGATTGTAGTATGGGGAACTGGTTGAGGAGGATGATTATAGATTTATAGGATGAGATGGAGGTAATCAAATGTGGGTGATGATTACCTTATTTAGGAGAAAAATCAATGTTGTGTACATCATTTGTTCTCATTATCTACTATAATTATTATATATGTACCCCCACTTCCATTACCATTGAAGAATTTTCATATCAAATGCCCCCTAAGTTAAGGGGAGTGACAAATTGAGGTAAGTAATTTTTAGATTGGCAAAATAAGAACAATAATTTTTCGAACTAATAAAATAAGGATAATAAATTTTTAGATTGTCAATTTAAAGACCGTAATTTTTAAAAGTTGTAAATTAAGAACATATTCAACAAGAATTTAAATCAAATTAGTTGGATTTCGGTCCAAATTCTAGCTCAAATCCAATTGAAATTTGGCTCGGACTGATTTGTTCTCAATTTGTCACATTTTAAAGTTATGGTCCTCATTTTATCAGTCTAAGAAGTTATCGTCCTTATTTTACCACGCATCTTAAGTTACAGTCTTGAAAATAATTCTATTAATTTCCATATATATTTAAAGCTTTATCTCTCATAAATTAATATTTCTCCTATTCAAAATAAGCGTCAGACGAGAGTTCTTTTCACCATATTATTTTATAGGGAACAATATAAAATGGTTCACAAATTGACACTAATTATAAATTAGTTTTGTGCAGAAAAATTATATTTTTTTGTAGAAATTATGAATTAATTTATAATATAGCTACTTTTTTTAATAAATATGTGATATTTATAATATAGCTACTTATATGAAGAAGATATTCTCAAAAAAAATTATTAATCGAAAGAATTAATAAGCAAGAAATGTGATATTTATACTCAAATACTTGCACCTTTTTTTAGTTAGACACGATGTTAACATAACAATTAACACACATGTTAAATCAAAAAATAAACTCAAAACATTAAAAATCTTTAAATTCATATGATGATAATATATAGACTTTACATTTATAAAAGATTAACATGTACCAACACATTCTGAACTTCCAAATTAAGTCTCTTGCACACCAATTATACCGTGCAACTCAAATGTATTTATAAATAGTTATACTATTTATTATTGAAAAGTTACACAAATTATTATTGAAAAATTACACTATTAAAAATACATTTTTCAATACTAATATGTGTGACTTTTCTGTAATATTATGTGTAACTTTTTAAAAATGAATTTAGTATAAGGGGTGTAATAAAATTATCTATTTATATCTTAGTCCAATTTATGGGTCTAATGTGTATTAAATTAAATAACACAATCAATATAAGCAGATTGTAAATATTACTACTAGAAAACAACAAAAGATACAATATTTTTGGAAAATATCACACTCACCGCTTGCACTAGTTAACGCCCTCATCTCGATCGATGCTACCGAGGACGCAAGAAAATCTATGGATTCTATCGCTAGATTTTTAATTGATTTTATTTCACAAAGTCAAATATTTTATTGATTAATTTGATCTATCATATATTTGTGTTTTATATGCGCCATGGACACTATTTAATTCAAATTTGTTTTTTTTTTGTTTTTTTAAATGTCATTATCTTCATAAAAATGTTACGGTAATAAGCGTTCTCAGAAATCAAAGCTAGAAAATGATCATGATTAGGCGCAAAAAATTAAAGTTTTAGAAGATACTCGTACTTAGATTGGAACTTAGACTCGAGGCATTGCTGCCAATTGATGTAGTGGGACAGATTTTAAGAAAATATTCCAAATTTATTATAAGGGTTGTTTTCCAATTTTATTTTACTGTTCCAAAAAAATGGTAATAAAGATTCGATTTTTTTTCACCAATTATAATAGTCGAATTTGAATTTCGATTTTCATTATTTTACTAAGAATATTTTTGTACTTGAGAGTAATTTACCCCAAAATGATGTAGCATACGTTATCTTAAAAATATACTTTGAAATCGGGAGATAGCAGAGTATATTATTATTTAGTTGAAGTCGTAATTAAAAAAATTGAGAAGCCAACTTTGTAACTTAAAAGATACGGCCTTTTGTTTTGGGGCATGACGTTATTGTGAAAACAACATTTTCGTTTGTGTAATATAATTGGTTAATTGACAAGTCTTGCATAAGTGATAAATTTTTAAAAAAAAATGTTATGATTTTTAAAATTTTAAAAGGTATTGTAAAAACCAAAAAATTTACTTGTTATAATTATAAGTGGATTTTTATTTATTTATAATACACATCCACACATTTGCATTCTACTGAATCCCTTATAGTTATCCGTATTTTTAAAACAGGCGTTCATTAATTTGGATAAATAAGCAAAACGTGAGTTAAATAGTATATTTGAATTGATAAATTAAAATAATTAGAAATGTAAAATAATTTTATTTTGAATATTTGAATTGTATAATTAATAATTAAAAAAGTGTACAATTGACAATTTTGCCCTCTATATCATAAACAAAAAAAATAAAGTGAATTATGGTTCTTCTTCCCAATATAAGAGGTAAGAGGAGTATTTTAGTAAAAATGAACATAATGAATTATTATCATACCTCTTTCCTAAGATATACTCTCTCTGTTCCAAGATAAATTTCACAATTTCCTTATATGGATGTCCCAATTCTTTCTTCACACCCAAAAAAAGGAAATAATTCACACTCACAAAAGTCAATAAAGTACACTTTTTATATTTTATTATTTAACTTCATACTCACATACTTTACTTTTTCTTAATATGCGTGAAACTCCAGCTATGAAGAAAATGTTGGGACGGAGGGAGTATTATATATCATTAATAAGATAATTGAATTTTAGCTTTAGATTTTTTATTAATCTTGGGTCTTTGTCCATTAAACCAAACATCAAATTAGATAAGATAATTTAATTTATCTTTAGTTTATCTAATGAACCAAATGAAATCTTAATATATATTCTTAAAACCAGTGATGAAGGAATCGACCTAGGTTCCACCTGTCAACCCGATTTCTATAAAATTGACAATTCTAGACATGTTCGGGCCTAGACTGCCCTAGATACCTTTTAGGGAGTCCTAAGCGATCATAAATATGGATTTTTATCTATTTAAAAAAAATTTAAAAAAAAAACTAGGCACATGCTTAGACACTAGGCGGTCAAAAAACATCCGACTGCCAATTTTTAATTTCTACACTCTTGCTTAAAATTTAGCGTGAATTGTGAATGAACAACTTGACGTAAATTTAAAATTAAATATTGACAAGCGTTTGTTTTGGAAAAATTATAAAATAATTCACAAAATTTACATTAATTATAAATTAGTTCTGTGCAAAAAAAAAAAAATATATATATATACTTCTATGCAGATAGAAGATATACTTCTACGCTGATATTGTGAACTAATTTATAAATATAGCAACTTATTTGAACCAATATGTAAAATGCCCTTTTGTAATTTATTTTGGAAAGACAAACCAATAAAACCATCTGAAATATCAACTCCATAACCAAACTCTGATAAACTAATTAACCTAGAATAACACAAGACCCAAAACATGTTATCACCAAAAATTGATGCTATTTTTGCTCAAATTTTGTTAGATAGAAACACAATCATACTACAGAAAACTATTGTATGTGACAAACCATGTGCAAGAGTTGGAATTTTCACCGAAAAATTCGACACAGTTACGACATATGAATATTACGAGTCTAGGGCAATGTGACAACTGCATAAGCCACAAAATGATGTATATATAAAACCCCGCACAGCATCAATGCTTCACTAGGACGACATATGGAAAAAATCTAACGATATCTTTACATAGTTCACGTGAAAAAGACAATCCGAAAACCAGGATAAGAATATCTTATAAAGTGCTGTCTCACTGCTCAGAGTTCTCTGAGTTCAACTACACCTTTTTTTTTTCTCAGCATTGGACAGATCTGCAGGAGTTAAGGTCAAAATGTACAAGAATTCTTAAAAGCCTATTAAAAGCCCAGTGATCACAAATGTTAAGATGTGATGACTCTCAGAGCATTTACATAGGTTATCCTTGTCCCTTTCATTCAAGCCAGGTATTTGAACATGTTGGGGTTGTCCTTGTCCCTTTCAAGATAGTCCCGAGTGATCAAATCTTCTATCCTCTTCTTGATTGCTTTAACATCAGGCTACATGACGTACATTTCAGAGACAATAGGATTATTATAGATTACAAAGATGAAAATATTGAGTTATGTGTCGAGGGTACCTTGAACATTCGACCCAATTGCTCAACGCATTCCATGACCAACTGCTGATACCCCAAGACTTTCCTACTCTTCATGATACGTACAATTGAGGCATCAATGGCATATCTTCTGTCCTTGTCAACATCCTCAATGACCTTCTTCTTCTCATCCACAGGAGGGAGAGGTATCTATATTCCAACGAAAATAAGTTAATAAATAAATCTGTTTAAGTGAGTAGTTAAATCAAATGCACCCCACAATTTACATTGCTAGGATACAGGATTGGGGGGGGGGGGGGGGAATTAGTACCTTGATCCTTCTCATTTTATCAACAAATTTTGAATTGAACTCAAAAGTGTCAGTTGGAGAGATTGTTTTGGTGTTAGGCTCCTTGATTAGAATCTTGTACTTGGCACATGAGAGCGAATGAAGCAATCTAACAACATCATCATCAGATAGGTTCAACTGAATCACAATTTCCTGATAACTCAACTTATCAGAGGTGTTAAATAGCAGAAGCATGGCAGCCTGCAAAGATAGAATTGAAAACCTTTAAACACTCAAATATCAGATACAGGAGGCATAAACGAGTTATTATCCTGAGGGATGTATAACCTGATGGGTTCTCACGATAAGCTCTATTGGCTTTTGTTCAAATTTTCCATTGATGTTACAAGTGCCTAATGAATATATCCACGTAAGTTTCCTGTGCTTTGTTTTTGTTTGGTAGAACTCTCTAAATACTTCTACACACTTGACCTAGTACAAAAATTCAAATAACAATCAAAAGGAGTGGGTAAAAGTACAAAATAAATTCAAGAAACAGTGACAATATGTTCTCTGCAACACATAAGGTTTAATGCAAATAGCATTACCATCTCAGCTGGAAGGTTAAGATCAAAGGACTTGTAACTTGGCCAGAAACCAGTAGTTAGGACAGTGACCGTCAAGTCAATCCCCGGATTTGCATTGGAATTATTTTTAAGATACTCCTCAAAGCTGGTTTGATTCTCCCTAGCTAGAGTCAAATCTGTGACCTGACATAGTTGAAGAGTATGAAAACAAATTAAATCACATTGCAAATGGGGACAGTTCATAGGTGATAATATGGAAACTGACCATCCCTTCCATCTTTGAAGTAAATTGGCCACCACATTGCTGCTTCAACTTTGTCAAGATACTTCTCTCATGTTCATCATTGGCACTTTTATCAAATAACAATCGCCGAGCAAGTTTTTTCCTGTCAACAAAATCAGGTAAAAGAGGGATATAATCTATCATTAGATGGCAGGAATAGGATAGCACATAACCCAAGTAGTAGTTTCGGAAACTCACCTATAAAACTCAGCAAACAAATCTTTATCACAGATATAAGCAAGCAGTTTCACCACCTAAAGGATAGTTTAGGCACAAGTATAGCTTTTAAAACATTATCTAAATCAATATTAAACGAAAGATGGAAGTACACAAGATTCAAAACCTTTTCCAGTGTTTCTTCAATAGCTTCATCACTCAACTTCTCGCTCCCACCCTTTTTGAGAATGTTATCACAAAAGGTGGCTAGAAGCTCTGCACTAGAACTTCCAGCGATGCCCTTGTTGCAGAAAACTTCAAATGCCTCTTTCAGAGCCTATAAATAGAAGAGAGAAAACTAGTCACTTAATGCTAGTGTTACAGGCAAAACAAAATGTCATATAGATCTAATTCAAACCTTGTGGAAAAGCGTGTGATTTTGAAAACATTCGTTCACATATGCCATGAATTTGTCATGGAGCTCTATCACTTCTCTGACAAATATCTAAACAAGAAACACAATTAATTTTTCAGTGCGGAAACATATTTTGGTAAAGAAAAGTTGGGGAATTTTACCTGTTCCTGTGACCCCACAACATCTTTCCTGTCTGGCTGTAAAAACATGTAACAATTATGAAGTTATAACAGTATTTATAGAAAGAAAAATTTTCATTACACTCATCAGCCATATTTAGCAGAACCTTATTGAAACTACTACAAGTATAAAAAACATAGCAGAGTAGGGACTAGGAAATCAATTTATAGTTGCTTTGTGACTACAGCATAATATTACTAGGAAACCAAAAGAAATCACAGCCATCTCTTGTTAGAGAAGAACTATTTTCTTTTACAGAATGGGAAAAAAAACAAGGTTTTTTTACGCCATACGTATACAACACAGAAAGTCAGTGTTAAATGTATTACAAAGCATTTTGAGTCATTTGACCACAACAGCTCACTTTTTCATTGTCTAAATCAATGAAATACTGAACCACCATAGCAATTAATAAAAACAACAGTAGTTATAATTCTTCGTATCACGGGAATATATAGAATTCTACAACAGACATACATGAACAATAGTTGCACTTCACAATCATACATAGTACATACTAAAATATAGAGTTCACCGAGTGGAACCTTTAAAGGACCAAGTAACAACACTAAAGAACTTATATGAAGAAAGGTAAACCTTCTTGTTACTTGCAGCATCTTCTGCGCGTTTAACCAATGCTGTGCCTTCAGCAGTAACATGCTGGTATTCAAAATACAAAACATGTCAATACACTTAAAAAAAATTTATGAAACATCAGTAATTTTTACAAGACAATACCAAAGTAATGACAAACCTGCTTAAATATATTAGCCACAGGGTCCAGGCCTCGAGTAATTTTTGAAAATAGCCTATACATCCTTGACAAATCCTCTCTCTAATGGACATGAGTGATTTAGCTCCAAAGAGACACCAGATTGAACAGATAACACAGATACACAATAGAGTACTTTATTATATAATACCTTGTCATCCCTGAGTAGTGCATGACAGCCTGAGTGCTCCTTCTCAAGCAGTGGGGTGGCATATACAGACAACAGCTCATGTTGTACTTTCTACCAGAATTTAAAGAAAAAAAAATACGATATAAAATATAGAAACACAAAAAGCATTCCAATTGAATCAAAAAGTATATAATTGAGCCTTAAGTCAAATAAATCCCATTATAATACTTGAATGCTAGTCGAAGAACCCTTCTAGAAGTGATTAATCAAGAGCAAGAACCAACCTCAAGCAACTTTGTCTCACTACTTGAATGGAGATAATGTGCAACCCTATCCTTTTCTCGTTTCAAGCACTCCTCTGCCTGGATGTCCAGAAATGACCATATTATAAACCATGAGCAAATAATTTCCGTAGGGACAATTTAGCAATATTCTGCAATATAATGGTTCCTTGGTGTATCTTGTGTACATTTTATTCTTTACATGAAGCACATGTGTTGTGAGTTGGTTGTTCAGAATCAAAAAGTAAAATGAATTACTTTCAACATATAGTCAGGACATGAATCCTCTAAGATCCAGTTAGAAGCCTTCCGTGAATAGTAAGCAGCTGTCCCCTCCAACATTGCTGCTTCGAAGTCATTGTCATAATAATCCATCTGCCCCATTCCAATTTCAACAAAAATATCCAACACGTTCTTTAACAAAGCTCGATCTATTTGCTCTCCTTCCCGCTCTTGATCAATCTAGTCAGGAAGGAATTTGCACAACCCTTATTAGTAAATAAAAAGAAAGTACAATAAAAGGAAAGGAGTAAAGTAGACATACCAGAGATATAACAGCATCCCTTACTGTTGCATTTAACTCTTGGTACACCTGAAATTAGAACCCATGTTTCACAACATCCAAAAAGTCAAAAGAAAAGGTTTTTGAAGGTAAAGGTAAAAGTGTAGAGGAAGAGAGGATGAATAGCTCAGAATACTGGCTCAAAATAATCCCGCTTTCAGAAAGTAACAACATATTCTTTTTGTGTTCAATTAGTAAAGAAGTCTTAAACAGAAATAAAGGTTAACAGTTACCAGATCTCGGAAGCATGTAAGACCAACTTCATTCAGGGCAGGAAGTGACCTTCTAGCGATGAAATACCGATCAAGATAGTAAAAGAATCTTGAAAGCCATCGCACCATGATTTTATGATTCAACCACCTTTTGACTAGCTCCCTTAACATGAACTCATCATGCTTCTCACGCAAAGAAGGCAGTACCTGTATAAGAAATGAGGAGGGTTAAATAAATGGCTTCAACAAGAAAATATATTTACTTCTAGAAACTAAATGTGTGGGCAGGCCATTAAAAAAATAGTTTGTAAAATGCAGCACCATTACGAAATTCATTTCCATGGTAATACAATTCTGGTGCAGATAATTTTCCAGCCTTGAGATTTTACTATAGACTAGAGAGGAGCTACCAGTAAATGGAGATGATATTACTTGGTGGAAACTCTTTGAAGTTC
>JAPKLY010000002.1:4428235-4479535 GCA_026898435.1 Prunella vulgaris
CATATTTTACATCCAAGAACACAAATTCTTGGATTATTGTTTGATAGGATTAACATGATATAAAGCCACATAAACAAACATCGATTAATAAATTCTATCAACAGGGATAATTTACATTTGAGTTAAATATTCAAACTTCAATATTTTTAACTCTATTAAAATATGGGAAAATTACAAAATGGTTTACAAAATTGACACAAATTATAAATAGGTTCCTGTGCTGAAAAAAATATACTATTGTGTAGGAAAAAATTATACTTCTGTGCAGAAATTGTGAACCAATTTGTAAATATAATTACTTTTTTGAACCAATATGTAAGTGACCCATAAAATATTTGTAATGTTTCAACTTCGTATATTGCTTTTTCACTCACTGAATTTAGATTTTAAATATACCACAATCACATGATCTCCTAGTAGATTGATCATACGATATTTAATTTCTCATAAATTAAACTTTTACCATTTATTAAAATTATCAAAGATGAGCATTACCCAACCTCATTTAATGATAAATAAATAATACAAACTAATTTTCCCAACAATATTAATAGTAGAAGTGTATCTGATGATGTACTCTTGCTATATTTAATTTTAAATTGACAAAATTTAACTAATTATATGTGTTGCGCTCGATTCAAAATGTGTCAACTGACATACAACTAACGGGAAAAATACAGAAGAAGATATACCTCAAAGAGGAATAATGAGAGTTCGACATGGAGCAAGAAGCGGTCAAGATGTGAAACACCCAGAAGTTGGAAAGCATAAAGAACTTTTGGAATGAACATCCAAGAATAGAGGGCAAGGTTCTGGCTGGACAATGACGAGCTAGTAAAATAAGGTCCACACTTTCTGCCCGGACTCGACCTAGATGTGGTAGAGGATAAGTATAGAAGAAGAAAAATTATTTAATGTAGAAAAACATGACAATTTCAGTTAGCTATATAGTGAATTAAGTGTACTAAGGTCAAATAGTCATGTCAACATTAAATATATACATTTAATGTTGATCAGACAAGGAGAATGCAACTATAAATAGTTCCTCCAAAGGGGCATTAAACATGTTAAGAAGCCCAAAGAAATACACACATTGAATATTAAAAGTTGGAATAGTTGGAGCATTCAAGAGCATTCAATTCTTGTTTTTTCATCATTTGATTGTTGTTTGGTCTCCATACATTCAGCAATTAAATTTCACCACAAAAAATGACCATCAACAATGTGTAATAATTTTATTTATTATAATTTGAATTCTTTAGTTAATATATAAATTCAATAGTTCTATTAAATTCTTATAGTTCTCATATTGTAAAATAAATTAAAAGATACAAAAGTTTACTATAAAAATATTCAGATTCAATACATACATACAAATTTATAGAAAACTAGAGTCATTCTAGCATGTATCATGTTCATGTTATGCGTTTGAATATTCTAAACATTAATTTAAAGATAAATATATCAAATACCCAAAAAATTACCGGTAATACCCCTAAAAGTAATCCATAATACTACAATTGCAAAGAAAAAAAATCAATATGTTACTGCATATTTAAAAAAAATCAAAATTGAGTTTAAAATTTAAGTGCAATTTAAAATTGAGTTTAAAAAAATTCAATATGTTACTACATTTTATCTTACAGAAAAATATTTCAAACCACAACAAAATTCCACATTTTAATTCTAGCTTAAAGTTCTTTTTTGTATTGAATATGCCAAATTCAAAAATAGCAAATAAAATGTATAATTTGATTTACTAATTTTCTGTTGATTTGTTCAACTACATTTGATTTAAAAAAATTTCAAGACAGCACATTGGACAACATAATCTAAAATATAAATGAATTCAATTAATGCACATTCACTTGAAGAAAATAAAAAATTGTAGAAAAATAAATTAGATTAAAGAAATTGATATTCCGATGTGGATATAAGGTATAATATGAGATTGAGGGATAATATTAAAAAGAAAAAGAAAAAGAGGTCAATTGGAGTAAAAGAAAAATAGAAGTGGACTGTGAGACCACTTGCAGCAGCAACGCGTGACTGCGTGTCAATTTCATATTATGCAAAACAAATCTCTTTCACGTCGCATGTAAGAATGGCGATAGAAAGTGATATTCCCTTCCTCCCATAATTGTTTTCATATTTTTTTTTTTGTATGTTTTAAAATTATTTTCATACCCTATAAATAAAAATTATTATTTTAATTTTATCCTCACAATCCAACTAATCTCATTATTTTAATAATATAACTTTACACAACACTCTATTTTTCTTAAAAATTATATCATCCCAAAGGTAAAAACACCTCTAAGACGGATGAAGTATATTTTTTAAAATATGGATCTTATAAAGTTTTTAATTGCTCAAATAATTTGAATATATGGTTTTCCAAAAATAAATTGAGAGATAGTGTTCATGCTTTTACTTAAATGCATCAATTCAAAGTATATACTTTTGATAAAAACTTGTATGAACCCGAGTTCACGGTAAACTCGGATGATCAATTATCACTGTTAGGTATATTCACTATCATTAGTATGCATGTATATTATCACTATCAAAATATCAAGTGTATTTTTATAACAGTGATAATATATATGAATAATAGTGATAGTAATTATACATAACAGTAATACGAGTTCATGTGAACTCGAGTTCACAAGAGACCTACTCTATACTTTTGGGTGTTTAAATGATACATATTAGTATTATGCAAGATGTACTTTTTATATAACAAATTATAGTTATATTTTTATATTCGAAACGAATATGTTAATGATGATGTGTGGAGTTCAAATCCTCTTTCTTCTTTCAATTTTGTTAGGAGTGAGCCTTATTAATTTATATTTGATACATAATGCAATCACTTAACAGATAAAACATGACAAATCAAGGTCAAATCAGCTTAAATCAATGCAAATTAAGCTAATTGATCAATCTGGACTGAACTTCATGCTGAATTAATTCTCAGTTTGCAACTTTTAAAAATTACGGTCTTTAAATTGTCAATATAAAAAGTTACAGTTCTTAATTCACTATCCTCTTATACTTACGTTTTTGAAAAAAAAAATTATGGTTATGTTTTGGTTTCTCGACAGGTTAGATTCCATGTGTGAGTTGGGAGCAATGCAAAAAGGCTAGTTTTGTCCCGACATTGTTAATTATAAGAAGAATTTTGTTGAGATGAAACGTATCATCGAAATAATTGATATGACATACGAGTACATATATATATATATATGTCCGTGTGTACGTGTGATTTTCATCTTTTATTATGGATGAATATGTTATATGATGCTTGTAAATTCCTGCTAAAAATGCATGCAAGTCTTTCACGGCCACTTAAATAATCAAATTTTTAAGTGGTGATTATAGTTTTACTAAATGTTTGAACGAATAAGGCCAGAATATTGTAAGTATATTGTGGAATTCACTTATAAATAAAATAATTATTTTTTAGAGTGATAATAAAGTCTTAATTTTCATAAAAGGAATGCGCGTACTTTTAATGGACAAACAGATAAGAAAAGTGTGAATATTTTTAATGGATGAGGGTGTAATAATAATAATAATAATAATAATAATAATAATAATAAATGTTCTTACATTATATATATAATTTATGGATGCAAAGGATATTCATATACTTAAAAAAAGTGTATGTATTTAAAATATCATAGTTTCAATTAAAAAGAGAATGTGCATTTAATAAAAATATACTAAATTAAATGGGTTGACGATAATTAGAGTATTTTTTTTAGAAAATAATATGATTTTTTTGTTAGATATGAAGATGCACGCTCAAAAGACGTGCATTTCACGCGCCATTACAAAATTTTGATGACAATTATATCATGTAAATAAGAGAAATTTGATAAATTAGAAAAAATATTGCATTAAGTTGTATATTATTAATGCGTGCAACTCACTCGCAAAATATGTTGATGATAATCTACTATAATAATTTATTTTTATACATATATATATATATAATTAATGGATGCAAAGGAGATTCATATGCTAATATATTTAAAAAAAAGTGTATGTCCTTAAAAATATCACAGTCAATTAAAAAGAGAATGTGCATTTAATAAAAATATTAAAGTAGATGGATCGAAAAACTCAAATGACGATAATTCGAATAATTTGTTGGAAAAAAATTGGATTTTTTTGTTCATAAAGGAGAAAGATACCCAATATATATTAAAGAATACAAATAAATTAAAAAATCACAAATGTTGATATAGTCTGGACACAGTTGTTAACCATGAGCACGCATGGTAACAACTCGTGCACTACACGTGTCAAGAGGTTTCTATATTGAAATAACAATTCAAAAAATAATCATTCAATACCTTCAGTCAATTAAAAAAAGAACATTTAACATCAACATTAAATACTTTTTTTAAAAAGTGGAGAAAATATAGATGCTGTTATGATATACACTCAATCTTCAACTAAGGAAACGCACACTCACGGCGCGTGCATTGCACGCATCATTGGTGAACACAATATGTAAGCACGATGAACAATTATTTATTCCTATTATTTTTTTAGATTTTTTTAAAAATATATATGTTACTAAAAAAAAATCATGGAAAACACTTGCCTCAAGATATGTCCGCGTTGTTTACCGCGCATGAATTGGACGCGCCATTAGTGAAAAGTATATGGAAGAGACGCGATGAGAAGTAATTTAATTTTCTTTCCATACCGTGACCGGCTAAGAATAAAATTAAATTTGTTCCTATCCGCTCATTTGACCAATTTAATACATTCCCTATCCGCATTAATTTTACTTCTTTATACAACGGGAAGATTTATCTGAAACAATCTTATATACAAATTGTGAATTATATATGCATTCAACACAAACCTAAATGAATAATAGTTTAAAAAAAAGTATTACTCACTTAACTGTCAGCTATGAAGATGTACACTGAAAAGACGTGCATTTCACGCGCCACTACAAAATTTTAATGATAATTGAATCATGCAAATAAGAGAAATTTGACAATCTAGAAAAACTAATGGATGAAAAAAATATTGTGTGAGGTGGCATATATAGTTTTAACACGTGCAACTCACTCGCAAAATGTGTTGATGATAATCTACTACAACAATTTATTTTTATACACATATATATACATTATATATATAATTTATGGATGCAAAGGATATTCATATGCTTAAAAAAGTGTGTATTTAAAATATCATAGTCAATTAAAAAGAGAATGTGCATTTAATAAAAGATTCTAAATTAGATGGGTTGACAATAATTCGAATAATTTTTTAGAAAATAATAGGATTTTTTTTGTTAGATATGAAGATGCACGCTCAAAAGACGTGCATTTCACGTGCCACTACAAAATTTTGATGACAATTATATCATGCAAATAAGAGGAATTTGATAAATTAAAAAAATATTGCATTAAGTTGTATATTATTAATGTGTGCAACTGACTCGCAAAATATATTGATGATAATCTACTATAATAATTTATTTTTATACATATATATATAACGGATGCAAAGGAGATTCATATGCTAATATATTTAAAAAATGTATGCCCTTAAAAATATCGCAGTCAATTAAAAAGAGAATGTGCATTTAATAAAAATATTAAAGTTGATGGATCGAAAAACTCAAATGACGATAATTCGAATAATTTGTTGGAAAATAATTGGATTTTTTTTGTTGATAAAGGAGAAAGATACCCAATATTAAAGAATACAAATAAATTAAAAGATCACAAATGTTGATATAGTCTGGACACAGTTATCACGCATGGTAACAACTCGTGCACTACACTTGTCACGAGGTTTCTATATTGAAATAATAATTCAATATCTTCAGTCAATTAAAAAAAGTACATTTAATATCAACATTTTTTTTTTTACAAGTGGAGAAAATATAGATGCTGTTATGATATACACTAAATCTTCAACTATGGAAACTGCGCGTGCATTGCACGTATCATTGGTGAACACAATATGTAAGCACGATGAACAATTATTTATTACTATTATTTTTTAGATTTTTTTATTTTTTTAAAGATATATATGTTACTAAAAAATCATGCAAAACACTTGCCTCAAGATATGTCCGCGTTGCTTACCGCGCATGCATTGCACGCGCCATTAGTGAAAAGTATATGGAAGAGACGCGATGAGAAGTAATTTAATTTTCTTTCCATTCTTTTTTTATATCGTGACTGGCTAAGAATAAAATTAAATTTGTTCCTATCCGTTCATTTGACCAATTTAATATATTCCCTATTCGCGCTAATTTTACTTTTTCATGCAACGGGAAAATTTATCTGAAACAATCTTATACGCAAAACAGGATACTTTCGCCTTCTATATTTTTTTAATTTCAAATTCCCTTCTATCCATTTTGCGCTCCAATTTAATAGTACATTCCTCTTTGTGTTAATTTTATTTTAAAATATAATGAGAAAATTAACTCAAATCTTATACATGAAATATGATACTCTAATATATTATAATTTTTATAATAAAATACAAAAAGTATCACAAAATTTGCATGAGACTATCTCATGCAAATTTTTTGATAAAATGAATAATTAAAGGGAAATGCCAAATTAAATTTAAAATCTATCTAGACATTATTCTTTGTTACTCTGTACATGCAAAAGCTCTCCGCGCGTGGTATTTGTCATTTTTTTTCTCTCTCTCTCTCATAAGAAAAGAATTAAGTATTTAATAGACACAGCAAAAATATTTTCTCTCTCCAAAACAACAGGCAAAAATAAAAAACCATCCACTCTCTCTCTCTCTTCGATTCAATTCACCCCATGAAAACACTGCTTCTATAGAAGAAAACAGGTTTTACTCTCTCTGTTCTCTTGTATGCATATACATACACTCCCTGTGTGCATATGTGTGGATGTGTATACTATTATTTGTATCTATTTCGTAAGTATATATGCGTATTTTGTGCACTTGGTGTGGTATTTGTCTCGTTTTCTTTTTTCTGCTTCACATCTGAACCCACGGCCACGCAGCCTCCCTCGCCACCGTCGCCGCCCCGTGTTTCTGCCGGGTATATACATGCAAAACTTATCTATTTGTGTGTGCGTGCGTTATTGTGTGTGCGGCTTTGTTAGTGATATTCGTTTTTTGCTGGAGAAATATGATTGATTGTGGAAACATCTGAGTTGTGAATTCTCGGAGGAGTTGAATTTAGTGGGATCACATTGGAATTTCCGGTTGAGTTTGTTTGAGTTCGATTTCTGTTCCCTTTTGTGCATGATTTTTTGTTTTGTGCATTGTTTATTTTGTTTCGGGGTATCGGGTTTTCTGGGAACTTGCCCGTAGAGATGAACACTGCTGAAATGAGAGCTATTGGTGTGGTTTTGGTTCGATTTCCAATTCGGATTCAGGTGACATATTTGTTTGGGGTTTGCTGGGCTTCATTTCGTGGTCTGGTTATGTAATTTTGATGAAGTTATTGCATTTGTGGTGAAATGTGGTTTAATTTACTTGGAAAAATTGATCGTTTTTCGTTTCGTTTAGTTGATACTCGATGAATCTGAGTCCATGTTTCTTTGTTGTCATTTATATATATGTGTGTGTTTTCCTTTTTGGTGCTTCAGTTTCTGAAAGAAAATTCTTGGTGGTTGTGGTTTGACATATCTTGCATCCTTGTACTCATGTAGTATCACCATTAAGGGTTTTTTTTCATGGTGAGAACTCGGTAATTAATAATTTGTGGCTAACAATATGTTGTAATCAGGATCATTCCTTTGCTTAGTTTTGTTTGTTATCTTGCTGAAAGAAACTGTTTATCTTTAGTCATTGGAGATGAAATTGAATGCTTATATATATATCAAATTATATATATCAAATTGTTATGCATCATCAACACTTTCTGTTTTCGGCAGGCTGGTCAGTATAGTTAGATAGAAGCAAACTGCTTCAATACTATTGACTCCATTCGAGATAGTGAAATTTACTGGACAAGAATCTTGACTTGCCTCTGATTTTTCTGATATAAGGTGAGTGTTAAAACTTTTTGCTCAAAGACGGTATTTTTTTGTTGGAATCTTGTGTTGTCTTGCAAAATGAGCCTACTCCTGTTATTAATTTTTACCTCATTTATGGTGGTCATTGCCTTAAGTAAGAAATTTAGCTCTTTGAATTTGTCTCAGTTTGTGTTTTGCCTGGAAAAAATCTTGTTGCACGTTTCTTGTACATTTTTTACTAGACTGAAGCAAGTAATGTTTTCAGCCCTAATGAACAATTTGTTGGTTTCATAAGCAGATGTCTTCGAGTTCTTTAATTCAGAATGGAGATTGCGTTGATCCTATTCGTCTTGACAGTGGAGATGCCGACATCGTGCATATCCTGTCAGATGGCGATGATGATGCATCAGAAGAGCCGGGAATCGAACCAAGAACTGGAGATGAATATCAGGCTGAACTTCCTCCACGTAATGGAGAGCCCAATGACATGCCTTACTCAGAAGATGTTGTGATTGGGTTGCCCATACCATTAACATGGATCAAATGTCGGAAGCACGAGGGCTCACAGACCATTTCAGGCTCCAATAATATTGAAATGGGGATTCATGGGAATGGTGATATTGAAACAAGACGAAACTGCTGTCTTGATGGCTACAAACTGGTTCCTGGATTACCCGGTGTAAGTTGGAGTGATGCTGAAAAGGCTAGTTTCGTCCTAGCTTTGTACATCTTTGAGAAGGATTTCTATAAGGTAAAGCGATTCGTTGGGACTAAAGATATGGGTGCAATACTCGCCTACTATTATGGAGAGTTCAAGAACTCACACGAATACGTAAAATGGTCAGAGGGTCGAAAGTCAAGCAAGAAAAGTGTGCATGGGCAGAAAATATTCTCTGGCTCAAGGCTGCAGGTATTACTGTCCCGCTTGCTTCACAGAGTGCCTGAAGAATGTAAGAGTGCCGTGCAGGAGGTAATTATAAGATTTAATCGTGCCAAGTGTCCATTAATATTTGTCAAATATTTATATGCAATAATAGTACTGTGCAACTCAAGTGCATTTTTAAATTATATTTTGTTTTACTAAAAGAAAATTTGTTGATCAATATTAATTGCTTTCATTGAATGATATTAGTGATTTTACTAGAAAATATTAGTTGGTCAATATTAGTTTTGCCTCATGTACGATGCAACTCGTGCGCACCAAGTGTTACTCTTAAAACATAAGAAGCATTCCATTTTAATTCCTTAGTTAAATGTAGGCATGCACATCTGAAATGCTTATAGTGTATCCTGTTATAGCAAACGGTTGGCATTGTGTTTAGTTTCAGAAGTTTGATGACTTATTGTAAAGATAAGGCTGTGGTGGTGCTACTCATTATTGTTCTATACCTCTATCTTGAACGTCATTTTTTGATTCATTGTTAGGTCTGTACTAATTTTGTGGAGGACAAAATGTCGTTTATAGACTTTGTCTCGACTTTAAAGGAGTTGGTCGGGACAATCACCCTGGTAGAAGCTGTTGGTATTGGTACGGGTAAACAAGACATCACACGAATGGTGTTGGAGGCCCCAAAGTCTAACCACACGATCCATGCACGCCCGGAGATTCCTGCTGGAAAAGCATGCTCGTCTCTCACGAGCACAGAGATAGTCAAATTTCTAAGTGGTGATTACAGATTGAGCAAAGCTCGGTCGAATGATTTATTTTGGGAAGCAGTTTGGCCACGTTTGCTGGCAAGGGGTTGGGAGTCCGAGCAGCCTGAAGATCGGGGATTCATTGGTGGATCTAAGTTCCTGGTTTTTCTTAAGCCGGGAATAGAGAAATTTTCTAGAAGGAAGCTGGTTAAAGGTGCTGACTATTTTGATTCAATCACTGATGTTTTGAGCAAAGTTGCTAAGGAGCCAGAGTTGATCGAGCTTGAAGATGAAGAAGCTGAAGCTAACAAGAAAGACGTGCAAAATTTGGAGAATGATCAGTGTGCAAAGCAGCGGCATTGCTATCTGCAACCGAGGACTACTAACCGGAGTTTGGACGCTGTAAAATTCACAATCGTGGATACAAGCTCAGATGGTCCTGTCAGGGAACTGAGAACGCTTCCTTCTCAAGTTTCCGATACGGTTATTCCTCAGCGTCATTCCGAAGACGATGATTCAGACGACACTACAGATATTCCCACCATCATAGTCGACGTGTCTGAATCAGAAACTCTGCAGATAACTAAATCTGTTGGGAATTCATCAGTGTTGAAGAGCAAGGAGTTAAATAACAATAAGAAGCCTCGGAAGATCACCAAGACCTTGAGCAGAAAGCAGAAGCAAGGCACCGATGATAATATAGGTCCCATGAGCAAACGCTGTAAGCGATTAACTGCTAATTCCAGTGAAGAAACGAGAGAGAGGCCGACATTGGAAAACGGGGCCAGGACGTCTCATTGCTCTTCGGAAGTTCATGAAGCTAATGGGAATTTTGCCACTCAAGTCAGTTCCTGGCATGATAAGTTGTCATCAACGAGCTCATCAAAGGGCAGTCCTTGTGCAAGCACCGAGCCCTCTCAACCCCAACTGCTGATTGACCTCAATTGGCCCACTCCAGAGTTCGAAAGTGACACCCTTGTCTCTAATGAGCCAGATGACCAGCCAATGAAGCAAGAAATTCACTCTTTACCGAGTTCTTCATGTGCTGAGGCCAGAGTCGAGGAGCAGGCTCCACGAAGGCTGAGCACAAGATACCGCCCTCCAACAACCAAGGCACTAGAAGCTGTTGCTCGTGGCTTTCTGTCAGTATCTCGGAGACGAAAGAGTAAGGATGCCAGCTCATCGAGGCCTTCACAGCGTTCCCGTAGAGGGGTTGGTCCCAACGAGTCTCACAGCAGTTCTGGGGCTTCCCAGCCTGAAGAAGCTGAAAGAGGCACTCTGGACAATTCTCATCGTGCAAAAGACGAATCACATTCCAGACATGAACCCTGACCTGAAGCGCTCCAGCTGTCTCGATAGAAACAACTCTGAAGGTAAGAAATCGAGCTTTCAGCAGAAAGACAAACAGGATATATATATTTTTTCGGTCTTTAAAATCAAGAAAGATATATACTTTTGATGATTGCACGTGTTTGATTACTCGTGCAAACATGGTTACAGTTCTTGGTTCTGTACATGAGTCCATCGTTGTCGATCCCGATAAGCTTGCAAAGCATTACTGCCACAGAAGAAGTTGATGAAATGTGGCTCTTTGTAATGTGGTTGGTATCAGCTTGGGAGAATGGTCATGGAGCTGAATGTGAAAGCTCAATAGATTCATGGCTACAATGGAAAACATTGTTTTTTCCTTTTCTCTTTCCTCCTTTTTTTGTCTTTAAAATTTTGCTTTCAGTTTTCAAGTACTTTGGACTAATATTCATACCTAATCAGCTTATCTCTGAAATTTTTCTTGCACGTTTTTTTTTTTTTTTGTGCATTTTTGTATTTTGATTTATATATCTATGAACAATGGCCCTTGCTAACAGAGTAGGAGAAAAAGTGAAAAAGAAAACAAAGCAAGCATTTGTATTCTGATTTTCACACTTCATTTTTCAAAGGAGAGGAGACGAAAAAAGGAAAGATAAAGTTGAAAGTTGAGATAGAGTGCTTGTGCAATTTATGTGCAGTTTAATATGATGTTTGTCGCTTTATAAAAAATATTCTAATTTGCTTGTATTTTGTTGTCTTTACTTAAAAATATTAATTTCGTGTGATTGTATTGTATGATTTGTGTATAAGAGTTTTACTCTATTATTATATTCACTTAAATGTACAAAATTTTTGTTCTAGGCAAATGGGTGTTATTCTGGTAACTGTAAATTTTCTCACAAAAATTAATGCAATGGTTTCGGGTTCAATCTCTATTTGATCCCCTGATTTTTCTCTTCGAGTCTTGACTTGATTGACATGCCTTTTTAAAGCTGGTACGGAGTCGACTTTGAAGTTGGACCTTAATTTGAAATAAGGCTCAACGCCCTCGAATTAACGTTGTCTTTAGAAGAACTTGACGTTGAACCTTATTTCGAATTAAGATTGCCTTTTGAAGGACCTTGTTGATGAAGAACGCTGACCGCAGGCTTCACCGTGATCCTGACGCCTTTGTTGATGATTTAATTTGGGAAATATTCCCAATTGACATGTCTTTAAAGCTGGTCCAGAGTCGAATTTGAAATTGGACGTTAATTTGAAATAAGGCTCAACGCCCTCGAATTAACGTTGCCTTTAGAAGAATTTGACGTTGAACCTTATTTCGAATTAACGTTGTCTTTAGAAGACTTTGTTGATGAAGAATGCTGACCTCAGGCTTCACCGTGATCCTGACGCCTTTGTTGAATTATATATCTGCAGGCCATATTTTATGGACCCGATGATTTAATTTGGGAAATATTCCCAAAAGATGCCAAATTTGATTACCATCAAGATATTCGTGAAGATTTGATTTCTCGGACATTTTAGAGATCGAAATTGATATCTTAAACTATAAAGATCCAAAAAAAATTAATTTGGACTTTAGAGGCCTAATTGGATTTATTAGACGTTCGAGACCCAATTAGAATTATTAGACTTTTAAGCCCAACTTTATTTATTATACTTTTGAGGCCAAAATTCGATTTATTATTTAAGAAAGAAATTTATTCAAAATTCTTAATAATAAATTTAATTTAACACATAATTTCTATCTTTTATATTTATTTCGGCAATTAATTTTAATTGCTTACCGTACCTATTATATTAATTATGTGTAATTGGCAAATTAGTATTATATAATCATCAAAATGAACAAATTTTACGTTCCAGTGCAACTAATACTGCTAGTTAAGTTTGAATTAAATTATTCGAGATGTCAACGAAAATAATATTGTAATATGGTCATTAAATTGAATTTTGTAGTAAAATTAATATTTATATTGTACTTTTCATAAGCCATGCCCCACACATGTCCCTTGAAAGCGCCGTCACCGATTGGTAAGTATAATACACGCATGTTTAGATCAACTAGTATTATTAATTGTGCAATAGTATATTTTAAAAATTATTTTATTATAAAATTTTAATTTTATTAAAAGATCATTACGATTATTATAATTTAATAAGATATAATTTTTTAGTAAAAATAATAATAACTTTTAGTGAATATGAATAATTTTTTTAAAATGTATTTGAGTTGCACAATAACTTAATGCATGTAAAATTAAAATATTTTATATAGTTAAACAAACTAATCGTATATAATATACTCCCTCCGTCACAGGTCTTTCTTCAAAAAGATCAGGGCACACATATTAAGAAAATATTGGAGTATGTGAGTGTGAAGTTAAATAATAAAATATATTTTGTCGACTTTTGTGAGTGTAAATTGTTTCCTTTTAAGGTGCGAAGAAAGAGCTGAGACGTTCCGAAATGGAAAAACAGGAAGAAAGAGTTGGGACGGAGAGTATTGTTTTTTCATAGGTCTTTTGTGCATGGGTACCAAATGTTACAATAATTATATGTAAGCTAGTTTGGTATTTCATCGAAATGAGCAGACATGAAATTTTTATCAAATGATCTCAATCTATGTAATAAATTGATTTGTTTTGATTTCAGGCAAGTAAATTAGTCATGAGCCTTTTCAATTAAAAAAGAAAAGAAAAAATAATTACAAAATAATTCACAAAATTGGTAGTAGATACAAATTAATTCTATACAAAATAGATATATTTTCGTAAAAAAAAAAAACTTTTATACAAATATTTTAAATTAATTTATAAATATAATTATTTTTTTGAATTAATAATTCCATCCCATAAAGAAAAAGGTTAATGAGGAGTGATGAAGGGCCCTTTCTTCAATTTTCACATTATTTTCAGCCCATCAGCTTGGCCCAAATGTCATTATTTTCAGCCCATCAATGTGGCCCATTAAAAAGCTATAATACGTGGAAGCTCCATTCTCACACCAGCTACCTAAGTCCTTCCCATTTTTTTAACAGACAAAAAAAGCTTCAATTTTTCTGAATTTACTGAGCAAAACAAATAAACAATCTTCAAATTCCTTGCAAACTTTGATTTGATATACCTGTGGGGATATAATTTCTGGGCTATACAAGAGATCTGCAGAAAACGAAGGTCTTTTGGATTTAATTTGATCAAAATGGGCCAGGCATTTCGTCGAGCAACTGGAAGAATCTCCAACTCGAGAGTGGATACGACGTCGCAGCTCGGGAAACCCATCGAACGGACCGCCCCTCGGCGGCCGCCGCCGCCACCTCCTCCTGGTGCTGCTCCTGTTGAAAAACTCCCGAATGATGATGCTACTCAGGGTTCTGGTAATTTGTTACTATAGGTATTCTGTGAGAATACAGTGTCTCTAATTTTAATTCAGGATTTCTAATTCCTCCAGCATTGATATTCATTAGCACGAGTTTACATGTA
Source organism: Prunella vulgaris (assembly GCA_026898435.1). Taxonomy (NCBI): domain Eukaryota; kingdom Viridiplantae; phylum Streptophyta; class Magnoliopsida; order Lamiales; family Lamiaceae; genus Prunella; species Prunella vulgaris. The sequence goes on from JAPKLY010000002.1 coordinate 4,442,661, forward strand.
TTAAGCATAGCTGACCTATGATTTATGATTTGTGTGTTCAAATTGGACTGCCAGATTACTTCTGACTAAGGCCTTTGGATGAATTATACTTGGACTTATGGAAAAAAAAAATCTGCATTTCGAGAAAAAAGGAAAATCCTTGCACTTAGGATGTGTTTAGTATTAAGGAGGTGCAATCTGCTAATATATTTTGACTATGCTGGATGATCTGAAACTGTATGGTTTCAAAGTTCACCGGATTGAGTAAAAGATTCCTTATTAGATGTATTGATTTGTGAAATCTTATTGTGAAGAGGTTATGCATTGCCATTCTTTGCCAACTGCGCAAACGATATTTGTTTATGCAAGAATCGGATTTTAAACTCCAAACTTATTTGTAGTCTTTGAGTTGATTTGTAATAATTTCAATGTTCATTTCATTTAGAAAGTGCACCAAGAGTGAATATGGAAAATGTCCTTGAGGATCGGGATCCACAATATGATGACATGCTTAGTAAGATGGTGGGTAGAATTCAATCAAAGCCAGGAGGGAAGCTTGAGATGGGCGAGGTGAGTTTCACAAGCTCGTTACTCAAACTTATACAATTCAATCTTGATCTTTCTTGAATTGGATGATCATATAGCATTAGGACTGAGCTTTGTTTCAACTTTTGATGGACATAAAATGTTGATATAATATGAAGCCTCTGTTACATTGCCCCTCCTATAATTTGTTGATGCTATAGAAGTCATCATTTACATGGGCACACCTTTTATCTAAACATGCAGATGTATGAAACTTTCTTACAATTTCATCTCAGAGAAGCTGGCTGGTAGATTCTTAAACCGAAAGCATTCTGGATGTTTATATATTTCTCTACACGTTTATATATTTTACTTCACATCTATTAAACGACTAGCATCCAATCCCGGCAAACAATCCTCTGTTATCCCTCCACCATATTTCTTCTAGGAGTAGGCCTTCAGCAAATAAGCTAGAATTTTCTAAAAGATTTTATTGTTTCTAGCAAATAGGCCGTGTTCATACTTATTAAAGTCAGCGCTTCTTTATTTGGCCTTCATTAATACCATAAATGTGTCTATATATTGATTCCACTTATGGGTTGTTATAAAAGGCTGCTGTGGTGGAGAAGTACAAAAGGCCGTTGCCAAAGCTAAGGAACACAACAGTAGAATCTAGCAGATACGAGCAGAGGCATGCTCCCCCCGGAACCCTTAATATAACACAGATACGCCAAATTATCCAACTGCGTCAAGGGAAATCGAATGACCATGATGGTCCTATGGATGTTTCTCAAATTGCAGAAAAATTCCAGGTTGATGTTGCACAGGTTCAAAATATCCTCCAGTTTGTATCTCTGCCTCCAGAGAATGAAACTAAAAAGAAAAACGATGAAGAATGACCGGTTTTTATGTTCTAGTTAGCTTCCCTGTTGAAGTTTTTGCACTGAAGGATAGATCTTATAGAGATGAGAATCAGAAATTATACTAGGCTGAAGGTTGCTTTCGTTGGACTTTATATAGTTTTGTAATCTCGTGCTTCTTTGGGTTGTACTTGTGCGGTTGTACCATCATTCTTGAACCCAAACATATCAATCATAGGATTATTGCTGCTCGGGAATCGTAGTGTAACTTCTTACATTGTGTTATTCATTATGTGGGATTGAACAAAAAAAATATGAACTCATAATTCATTTATTTATAGGATCATGCATGTTTGATTAATATCGTATTTCATGTTTGATCAGTGCATTTCCGACTGCACAAAATAATCATGCTAGAATGAGAATAGCTGTCTGAATATATTGATAGTTTTTTTTTTTTCCTGTGGAATTAAGTAGTGAATGATGACATGTTTTTAGTTAAATGTTTTCTCAAGTTATATTTCATGATTTTAGCATTCTTTAACTTAGAAAGAGGAAAAGTAAATTAAAAATTCTCCATGTAAACATATTGTGGTTTACAAGAGAGTGAATATCCCTTGTATTTGGATTTTTTTTGTAATTTTTAAATAGTTTAATCAATGTCACCTGATAATTATGATTCATTACACATTTACACCGGACAATTACAATGAAACTGTAATAATTATTTATGTACTCAACTGTAGCTGTTCAACTTTATCAACTTCAACTACTTAAAAATATATTTCTATCTTACGATACTTAATATTGAATAGTACTTAGCATAAAATTTACTCAATGATACAAGTTTTATAATATAAAAGGTTAAAATCAATTTCCTATCTGTACTATATCACTTATTTCAATTTGCAATATGTACTATTTTTTTTTTTATCAGATTGCAATCTATGCTGAGAAAAGTTTACAAAATGCTACCTAAAGTTAAATTTTGTTTTTTTTTTTTTTTTTGCAGTGTTATATTTGTTAAGATTATACTCGTCATTCCATATTATTTATTTACTTATTTTATATTATAATTATTAATAATTAAAAAATAAATACGGGTTATAAATTGAAATAAGTGGTACAATACACGAGCAAATTGATGTTATAAAATTTGTTTAATTTTTAATTTTTTTTTGTGCTTGATGTTTTCCTTTATACAGAATGGAAAGAAAAGTTCAACACACTTTCAACATTATTGTGCTTCAGTCAACCAAGCAGTGACTTCTTCACTAACTTAAACGACCCGCCAACCTTATATATAAGTCGTGTTTCGTTCTTTCTAATTCTATTTTCCACCCATTTGATCTGAGATCATAACAATGGAGAATCGTGTTTTGGAAATCACGCTTCAATATGCCAAGGACTTGAACAGAGTCAGCCTCATTTCCAAAATGGATGTATACGCCGTCGTATCCATCTCCGGCGGCGAACGGAACTGTAGTCAGAAGACGAAGACGACGCCGGATCACGGCGGCGACGCCAACCCCATGTGGCGATTTGACATGAAGTTCACCGTCGAGGAGGCGGCGCTGCGGCAGAACCGCCTCATGCTCGACATCAAGCTTAAATGCCAGAGGGCGTTCAAGGACAGAGTCGTCGGCGAAGTCCACGTCCCCATCAGAGACCTTCTTGTTTTTCCGGCGAAGGGCGGCGCCGGAGATAAGAAGTTCGTTAGCTACCAAGTGAAGAAACCCAACGGAAAGCCCAAAGGACAGCTCACATTCTCGTACCGGTTCATTGATAAAACCGCCGGCGAGGCGGCGACGCAGGAGGAAGCTTGCGGTGTATCCATGATAACGTACCCGGCGGTGGAGCCCAGTTTACTGTATCCGGTGCCGGCGCCGTGGTGTGGGTATCCACCACCTCCGATGCCGTCGCCACCGTTTCATGGTTACGGGCATCCGCCGCAGACCGGGTTTGGGAATCCGCCACCAGTGATGCAGCTCGGCCCAAATTGGTGGATTGTTGATTGGAGATATGATTTCCGGTGCAGCTGATTATGATTTTGTGTTGATGGAATTAATTTCAATTTTGTGGTTTATTACTATATTTTTTATTCATAAGTTTGGAAATTTTGAGATTTACTTCTTTTGTTGTAATTTTGTCAAATTAAATCTTTTATTAATATTTAGGGATTTTTTTTTTTTTTTGGTTTTTCGGTAACTTTATCTTTTTTTTTTATTCAGTTGACCTTTAAATTTTGATTTTCATACTTGTAATTTACTTAATTTTTTTTATTTTGGTTCTCCAATTCATTATATTAAATAACCAACAATGTATCATGCATCTTTTTATTTTTTATTTTTAAATTAAAAAACTCATCGAGATGAAACTAACTAGAGGTATTTATTTTTCACCATCATGTTTTACTAAGACAAATTGCATGAATAGATCCCGAAAGTTGGAGAACTTCGTCATCGCCTGATAGACCGCATTATCGCCGGTGATTATGGTGATTAAGGAGTCGAATATGACGTTGATGTTTGATATCTTCGAAAAGCGATGAGCATGTATGCAATCATGTCATTACATGAAATACGATGCCACTGGGTGCCCTGAAGAATATCGACGGCATGAGGTGGAGTTCGATTCAGATTTTGAGTCCATTCATGGAGTTTGTCTTGGCCAGATATGGGTAGAGGAAATAAGTATGTTTAGTCACTTTCATCTTCAAGAGTTTTTTTTTTTAAAAGAGACGACACATCATATATACCTGTTGGTTATTTGATATAGCAGGTTGAACGATAAAAGAAAATTACAAGACCGTGACTAAAATTTGATAGTCAATTCGACAAAAATCAAAATATGATAAAGCTATATGACATTTTTTCCCCTTATATTTAATCATACAAAAGGAAGCTACTATTTGAAAAAAAATAAAAGAGCTGGACTATAATATAGCTCTGCCTTATAATTAGTGCTAACATTTTGTATATACCAAATGCAAGAAAAATTAAATTTATACACTCGTTATGTTCAATTAAATATAGTGTTATATTTTGTTTTAAATAGGTATCACATTTTATTTTATATATTTGATTAAATTATTATCATGTATTAGTTATAATAGTTTACACGATTTAGTTAAATTAATTATACATTTCAATTACATGCTGCAATTAGCGCACAGAGATACTTGCTCATATCATTCATCCAAATGTTTAATTTAATCTTTTAGTTCTTGTGGAAATGAATTGCATATGGATTAGTGACTAGTGTTGTTATCCGAGTCGAACTAGTTTGATATATTAACAAATCTAAAATATGTTCGATTTAACTCGCTAACAAGTCGAGTTATGCCTAGTGAATTTTTCAATAAATATTTGATCATTGAACTTAACGAGTCGAGTTTAAACTTGCTCGTTAGGTTATTGAGTATTCCAAAAATTCAAGCCAATTCGTTAATTTATCAAATCCTTTATGAGTTCAAACTCGACTCGTTTATTAATATAACAAAGCTGATATTACAATTGAGCTTTGCTACTATGAACAACCTCAAGACAAAATTATATTCTCTCCGTCACAAAACTACTTTCACACTTTTCTTATTTGGACGTCCCAACTCTTCTTTCACACCCCTAAAAAGAAAATATTTTTCACTCACAAAAGTCAACAAAATACATTTTTTCTTATTTTATTATTTAACTTTACATTCACATACTTACTTTTTCTTGGTTCGCGTGTCCGGAAAAATTATGAAAGTAGTTCCGGGACGGAGAGAGTATTTCATTTGATGTATCAAATATATCATCAGATATACACTATGTGCATGTATAATAGTAATATTATTACTACTTACATGCCATTTATTAGTTAATACATTATAAATACAAAATGAATATTATCCAATAGCACGGTGGAGAATGCAAATTAACCTAAATTGTGAATTCAAATTTCTTTAGGCATGTATGCCAAATTAGCAATTGGATTCAGTCAACACAAATTTGGTGGAAATATATTAATTAGGTTTTGAAGTTATCTTACTATTTTGGATAATGACATAAAAATGGCCAAACCCAGCAAAAACTTTAATACAAACCAAATCATCATCTAGTCTACTCTTCAGAAGTGTACGTCTGTGTAATTTTTAATAGATAAAGGACTTATTTGCAAAAAAAGAAAAATCTAAGGCTAAGTTTGTTTTGAAATTTAAGTGGTCATGTGGAATCATATTCATGACTTTAAAATTATTTAATGTAAAGTCTTGATAAATAGTAAAAGCATGTGAAAAAAATTACGATTTTAGGATTTATAGTTAGTTTAGATGTGAATGAAGTAAAAAATATGGATAACAGTATTTTAAATCTCTAACTCAAATCGAACGACGGTCGAAAAAGTTATAATTCTGCACATGTAAATCCCAAAACAAAGACAGCCAAAAGGGACTTATTTAGATCTTAAGTTATATTTAAGGGGTCTAACTGCAGAAAAACTCATTTGCCATGCCTTTAACATGATCAAGAATACAATAACATAGGTTCAATTCAAGCATCATCATCATCTCTAAGCTATCCAATGCTGTAGAAAACTTTTGTGGTTCCTTTTTTTGTCCGAATTTGAGAAACCTGCAAGTTGAGTTTCAAAAGAAAAATAACACCATATGAATAATTAAACTCTTAAGTTTAGAGATGCACATACTGTTATATTTAATGAAGGAACAGGTGATGTTACAAGTGATTAGTCCGACTGCTAAATGGTTCCTTCTCTTATGAACTTGTGGTTTGTTGTGCTAAGCACTTGTACGTCGTAACAATGTCTCCTCATTCGTTAAGTTTTGGTGTTTAGACCATAAAAGAAATGAGTACCTTTAGGCTCAAAAGCTCGTTGATGTTGCCTACGTGTGTGCCACCGCAAGGGCATCCTGGGCTTTCGCCTATCTGAACAATGCGAGGACTGCTGTCCTGAAAAAACACGGAACCAAGTTATGCACTCTCACAAGGAAAATCGGACATCTCTAAATTGAAAATTGAAAGATTTTATATTAAAATTGAATGTAATGCTCTAACCTTAGGTATGTAATCCGGGAGGGATCCACCACACAGTTCACAAGCTTTATCATATGGTAAAGTAGACACGGAAACCTGGATGAAACACGGAAATGTTATACGAACAATTGAAGAGTTAATCAACAAACAAAAGGAAAAGAGATTGGCATAAAAGGTTGATCACAATGCATACTTTCCCTCCTTCCAAGATCAAGTTGTTAGCTTCCAATTCTAGCTCGTTTTTCTTGCTTTGCAATTCATTCTGTGGAACCACGCCTTTGTATTCTACGAATGGCCTTCAGAAAAATAACAAACCAAGTATAGTTACAGACACTTGTGTACAGATGAGCTGCATATCCTGAGACGTAGTCTACGGGCTCATTTGGTTCGTAAGATAAAAATATCTATCCGCCAAAAACATGCATGTTTTTAACGGATAGATATTTTTATCTTACGAACCAAATGAGCCCTTACGAGTATAAAACCATGTCTTAGGTGAGATAAAGGACAAGATGATATATTTAGCTGTTAATCCATCATATTTTCTATTTTGAAGTAGACAATACCTGTGAAACTGTATCAAACATATAATTCTGAAAAGATAAGCTGATACTAGGAAGTGTAAAACTCGTCGGGAAGAATTAAGAATTATAAAAGCATACCCGTCTGAAAAGTGGTAAGCTTTAGAAGGCTCCAAGTGATCCCATCCCACATTTCTCACACATATATCCAGTAAATGCCCAGCTGAGTGTAGCCTGGAGATAAACAAGATTATCCCACTCGATATGATAGGATCAACAAATGGCTAGCGACGACAAACAAGAAAGACTCGAAAAATTCAAGAACCTGTGCCAGGACAACTAGCATTGATGATCACAAAACATGAACTTTTAACAGGGCTTAAATCATTTTAAAATTTCATTTTAGCAACTTAATATAACAATCTTGTACATAATTTTACTACTCTATCCCCACAAGCACCATAATTAACAATCAATTACCATCAGTTTGTACAAACAGCTTAAGAATTCTACCAAGATTATTCAGGCAAAGAGTTCAAACCTAGAATTGAGCCTACGCCTATCCGCATCTACATTCAACAAAACTTGAGCACCTTTCTCAATATTCCCAGCTATTGAGCTCTCAAAATGGCCATAGTGATAAACCTACCAAGATGAATTAGGAAAACAGGTGAAAACAAACGGAAAATGATGCAAAACAGAGTAATATAAATTGGATTTGGAAAACTGACAATCTTGTCCTTGGATCGAACATCATCTACAATGAAGTTGAAGTGGGGATTGGAGATGGAACCCTTGTCTGAAGGTTGACCGCCCCCTTGTGGATGGAAAATAGTGGAATCGAGCACCAAAGTTTGCCTTCCATCATCATTCTTTGAAACAAAACACGCAAGTATCAGAAACTCTTGATTATATTGTGACTTGTGAGGGGGAGAGAGAGAGAGAGAGATATTACCAGGAAGGAAGAGAGGAGGGTGGCAGTGGACTGGAGTTTGAACATGTCATCATAGTATTCCAGTTTTGTTGGACTTAGGTTTTCATCCATCAGTTTGTTTGTGTGTGTGTGTGTGTGTGTGTGAGTGAGAGAGAGGAATGGAACATTACTAAATTAGTTCATTATAGCGTGTCGCAAGGTTTCTTTGAGTGTGGAAAGATACTTGTGGAAAATATCGAGGCCTATGTTCTTTTTTATTAGTCATAAAATCATTTGACCACTAAAGATATACTACCTCTGTTCGAAAAAAATATTACATATTTTATATTTTGGGTTGTCCCATAAAAAAATTGCATATCTAAAAATGATATTAAACTTCACTTTCACAATACACATATAATATTCATAAAAATGTATCTTTTATATCTTTTACTTAAACTGCGTGCCCAAAAAATACCGCAATGTCTTCTGGGACGAAGGGAGTAATATAGTTTCAAATTCACACCAAAATGTGCTATACTGCTATATCCGATGAAATATCAATCAGATTAAACTCCAATTCATTGGAATGATACTGCGGTTAAGATTTCCCATCTTTTTTTTTCTTTCACGTCATCATAAATTATTTAAATAATTAGATCAAATAGTAATATAAAGAAAAGGTCAGATTTCTACATGCAATATGAAAACTCTCAAAATAGACTTAAAGACATTTACTAAATTATTATAAAATAAAATTTGAAACAAAAGAAATTTTACACAGTGACTTAATAACCAGAGAAATCGAAAAATATATTAACAGATGACTTCAAAATAATGACATTAATTAGTTCAAATCACATTGATAGATGAAATAATTCACTCAAAAGAATAGTAATCACATTGATAATGAAAATCCAAGTGATGCAACTGATCGATAAAAGCTGAGTATACAAGTAGCATATCTCAGATCAGATTACGAACATCATCTGCAAAATAAGAACAATGCTCAACCCATCCACTGAAAACAGTTAAATACAAACTTGGGAAATTACACGACAAAACACACCAACGTCTCGTTGCTCAAGTGTCGAACAACAGGCAGCAAACCAAATCAGTCTCAGGAAACATAATGGGAGGATTCACCACACAAACACTTAACTTGCTGAAATGTATCATGTGGGGTACATACGAAGATTACTACGGCATAGAAAAAACTGAGCTGAATGGTTAAGAATAAGCTTAGTCGTTTGCTTAACTATCATCTTCAGCTGACTTGGGCTCGTCTCTTGCCTTTGATGGAGCTGAAGGAGACGGAGTGCCTTCTTGACCCATCTCAGTCCTTAGGTCGTTGATGCTCTGCTCAAGCTCATCAATCCGGTTTCCCATCTCATCAAGTGCAACACAGTCAAGGAAACAAATGTGTACACATCTCAGTTACCAATAATATACCCCTCTGTCCCAAGATATTTTTACACTTTCTTTATATGAACGTCCCAACTCTTTTTTCACACCCCAAAAAAGGAAACAACTCATATTCACAAAAAATAAATAAAGTGCAATTTTTATATTTTACTCCTTCCGTCCACAATAAATAGTTTTGTTTCTTTGCACGTGGTTTAATGCAATATGTTAGAGGGTATTATGAGGTATTGTGAGGTTTGTTTACAAATTTAAAAATCATATGCATTTTTTAAATTCGTAAACGAACCTCACAATATCCCATAATACCCTTCGACACTGTGCATTAAATCACGAGCAAAGAAATAAGACCATTTATTGTGGACGGAATGAGTATTATTTAATTTCACACTTATATATTTCACTTTGTCAACCTATGAAATAAATCCTGAGGAGGGAGTATTATGTTGCATTGATTATATAAAAAAGACAGCTAAAAGAATGCTGAGTATGATAAGAAAGGCGCAATAAACAGTAACTGAAGGATATTTTTACAAATAATAGATTCCGACATTGTCTGGAACCTAGTTTGCTGCAAAGAGAAAAACCGTAAAGATGTCAAATATATATAGCAGAATTGATGGAATCGCGAGTGTGAATGTGGGATGAAGATTAGGTACTCACCATTTGCTGGAGAAGGTTCTGAACCTACATAAATTAACAGGAGAAAATCAGCATAAAATGTCAAAGTATTAACAAATATACCATCATCTCTCAGAAAAAGAAAGAAAAGGCTTTCAAGGAAATAAGATCAGAAACAGAATGAACTCATAGAACACAGTGATTAACCAGAAACACATGTTAGACTGTGATATGAACTTACAAACGCAGTCATATCACCGGTACTTTGTTTGTCACCATCCTGCCCATCCTGCAAGCAAAATGCAGTGATCCACTCGTAAATATTACTAAGGATTCAGTATGACCATTGAATACACACTTCAACATACTCCACCAGAACGAAATTAATCAACAACAAAATATTGATTGTTAAACAACCAAATGGGAAACCACCATAGAAGACTTAAATTCTAGATGATAGACGAAACAGTTGACACGATATCTCAGTGTAACAAATTCATCATACTATCAACAGAAAGAAGAAGCATATATAATCCTCACAATTTCAAAAACACCCAAAACAATCTTAATAGCCCTAGACAAATTGTCACGATTCAGGCCGAATTTAAAAAGAAAACAAGAGAGACAAAAGCAGAAAATCCAAAATCTCAAAACAATCACACGCAGAAACAGAAAGGCAAAATTGACAAATATCCAGAACAAAAGGCAAACAAATCTCCGAATTTCAAATTTATTATACAAATTAGATCGAACAAGCTTCAAATAAAGTCACGATTCAAAGAAATTGCGAAACAAACAATCGGAAAAACGAAATCTCACCATTGCTTTTGGAATGCCTTCTGAGCTGATCTAAGCTCGCGAGATAAATCGGAGTGACAATTGTGAGATTGTGAATATTTGTGAATTTGAATTTTGAAAATGTGAGAGCTAATAATATCGAAATTGCGTTGGGCAGTTGTAGACAGTGGAGCTGGGCTTCTTAGTGGGCCATGAGCCCATTATATTGGCCACAATTAGGGCCCAGATTATTGGCTCTAGCCTTTTTAAGAAACACACTACTAAATGAATATATTATTTATTGTTTGTATATTTTTTTTGAAATTGTTTTATTTTTTAATATAGTATAAAAATGAAAAATTGTTCGAAATTCTTTTTAAAAAATTTGTAAAAAATAAAAATACCAAAAATTTTGTAAATATTTTGAAAACTATGTGTTAGAATATTTTAATTAATTATAAATAATATATTATTAGGCTTAATTCATCCTATATATAATTATATATTAAAATTGTTGACATGACGAACTAATACAATGGACTTCGGCATAGTCACCAAGACTTGATAGACCGCGAGAGCTCGTCTAGACCCACGAAGGTCCGGAGCTCGCCCACATGGGGGCAGCTCGCCCAAGGAGCTCGCTTCTGCCCCAACGAGGACCTCGCCGAGGTCTGTCATCACAAGGCGCCTAGAAACCACGCAAGGCATTGCAGCTCGCCCTCGAGCTCACTCGGGAGCTCGTCCCGTAGCCTGTAGGACTCCGATGGTTGCATTTTTTTTTCCCTCCGTCCAGTTTATCCACAAGGGTGGTTTACGGCGAGGTTTTTAACGAGGCTCATCTAGTCTAAGGCATAGTAGTAGGACAAGGCACGGTATAGGGAGCGGTGTGAAGGATTAAGACGAAGGTGTGGAACCTTCGTCAACACCGGAAGCCAAATAGGCTCGTAAGGTGCCACCCCACTCTCGCACACCTATAAATAAGATCTCTCTTGTACTATTCACAACAATTTAATACATTTCCTACACTCTACTTTCTTTCTCAGAGCTCTCATCTCTCTCTCTATATTATATCCAAGAACACGAAACCCTTCGATTATTGTTTGGTAGAATTAATCCGACATAACTAGCCACATAACAAACACGATTAGTAAATTCTATCAACAAAAATATTTTAATAAATATATAACTAAAATTAATTTATATTTTTATATTAGTTAATATGAATTAAATAAAAGTATATATTTAATGTGTAAAATTAAATTGATGTGATTGATATTGAATTATGTGAAGTATATGTGTACATGTATAATATGTATATATCAATTTTTCGTAGTTATCGATATCGATATTGAGTATAAACGATATTTCCATAATATTCATTAAAAAATCGATAAATATCGGTCTATAATATCGATATCGCTTATTTTTTCACAAATTAAACCAAATATCGTTAGATATTGAGAAAATATCGATGAATTTCGAAAAAAACTTAAAAAAAAATAGTGTGTATACATAAATCTGTCACAACTGTAAAATTTATTTAAATTCTTTTGTTAATTTTATGTATTAAATGTCTACTCTTAATTTTTTTTTATAATTTTTTAATTTACCGATATCTATATATCAATCGACATTTTCATAAATTTAAGACCCCGATATTTTCAATCTTGGATGAAAGTGTATTTTGGATGTGATTAAATGTATAAATCCAAAAAAAATGGATGAGATGAGAAAAAATTATTCCCTATCCAAATATGTACATTAACAATTTGATACGAGTTAAAAGAATACATACAATAAAAATAATGTGAATATATATGTGGTCTATTTATAAATAAAATAATTAATTATAAAATTAATAACAAAAATAGTACTCCCTCCATCCCACTATAAATTGCTCATGTTGTCATTTTCGTCCGTTCCACTATATGTTGCTCATTGTTTTTTTACCTTTTTTTTGGAAACTACTATTCACTTATTTATTACTCCCTCCGTCCCAGAGCAATTTGCAAGGGAGGGGATGCACACAAATTAAGAAGAAAGTAGAATAAAGTAAAAAAAATAGTGTTTTGAGGGTTAATTTGGTAAAATTTTATGTAAAATGTGAAAAAGTTAGTTGGATTGAGTGTAATGTGGGCCAAAAAAGTGAAAAAGTAATGACATTTTTGTGTAAATATGTAGATATTGTGAGGGTGAAGTTTATAAAATGGTTTCCTCTTTTTGGGTCTGCAAGTTCCTTTGGGACGTTCCGAAAAGGAAAACTTGCAAGTTCCTCTGGGACAGAGGGAATATTATTTTCAATACTTTTTATATTATTTTAATTACTTTTTCACTTTTCTTCATCACATCACTTATATTTTTTCACTTTTTCTATCACATCACTTATACTTTTTCACTTTTACCTTAATTCGTGTGCCCAAATGCAAGTATGCAACGAACAACTTACAGCAGGACAAAGAGAGTAATTTTTATAGAAATATATATTTTGTGAATATATAAAAAGGAAAATAGTGTATAAATTTAATTGAAGAGGATAAAATATTAAAAAATTTATAATAAAATTACAGCTGTTTAAAAAGATACAACTGCTGGGAATACACTCATTACAAAGCGGACCAAAAAAAAAAAAAGGGAAAACGAAAAGAAAATGAAAAAGGACTGTCTGATTCCAGCCTCTCCATTTTCTTCTCCGTTCTCTGTTTTTTCGCGTTTCGGCACTCTCACTGGCCACCGACACGAATTGTTTCCTTTTCCAGATAAATTTCCGTTCGAAATCCAAAATTCCAGCAATATTTGACCGTGGATTGCATAAAATTAGCTTTTGGGGGTCATTGATTGCTTGAAATAGATCCCGAATTCTCGAATCTGCGTTTCTCACACTGCATATAACGCTTTCCCGATCAATATTTTAGCTCGGGGCACTTTCAATCCGCCATGATCGGCCGGCTGCTCGGCCCGCGCCGGGCTCGCCAGTTCCAGAGGCTTCTGCGCAACGGTAAGCTAACGTTCTTTTGCCTTATACTCACTGTTCTAATGTTGCGTGGAAATCTGGGCGCCGGGAAATTCGGAACGCCGGAGAAAGATCTCGATGAGATCCGTGAAACCTTCTCCTTCATTCGCAAGCGGGTCGAGCCGCGCCGAGTGTTGGAGTCGGCTTCATTGGCGGCTCGAGCGCAGCTGAAATCTACTGATAGTGTGGGGATTGGGAGCAATGATAATGGTAGTTTTGATGTAACTAAGTATATGAAGGACGATGATGATGTAGTTGAGGAATTTAAGCGTGATCCATCTCAGCCGTATAGTCTCGGCCCGAAAATATCTGATTGGGATGAGCAACGGGCAGAATGGCTTAAAAACAATCCCTATTTCCCAAATTTTGTTTCTAAGAATAAGCCTAGGGTTTTGTTGGTTACTGGGTCTTCGCCAAATCCGTGTGCTAATCCTGTGGGAGATCATTACTTGTTGAAGTCGATAAAGAATAAGATTGATTACTGTAGGCTTCATGAGATTGATATTTTCTACAACATGGCTTTGTTAGATGCTGAAATGGCGGGGTTTTGGGCGAAGTTGCCGTTGATTAGGAAGCTCTTGTTAGCCCATCCAGAGGTGGAATTCTTGTGGTGGATGGATAGTGATGCGATGTTCACGGATATGGCGTTTGAGCTGCCATGGGAGAGGTATAAGGATGTTAATTTAGTGATGCATGGGTGGAAAGGGATGATCTATGATCAGAAGAATTGGATTGGTTTAAACACGGGTAGTTTCTTGTTAAGGAATTGCCAATGGTCGTTGGATATTCTCGACACATGGGCGCCTATGGGGCCTAAGGGAAAGATTAGGGAGGAAGCGGGGAAGCTTCTGACCAAGGAGCTGAAAGATAGGCCGTCTTTTGAAGCTGACGATCAGTCAGCTATGGTGTATATATTGGCAACGCAAAGGGAGAAGTGGGGGGACAAGGTTTATCTCGAGAATGCATATTATTTGCATGGTTATTGGGGGGTCTTGGTTGATAGATACGAGGAAATGATTCAAAGTTACCATCCAGGCCTTGGTGATCATAGGTGGCCCCTTGTTACTCACTTTGTCGGTTGCAAACCTTGTGGGAAGTTCGGCGATTATCCTGTTGAAAGGTGCTTGAAACAGATGGAACGGGCATTCAACTTTGCAGATAATCAGATTTTGCAGATATATGGATTCACTCATGATTCGCTTGCGAGTAGGAGAGTGAAGAGGATACGAAATGAGACAAACAATCCTCTCGAAGTGAAAGATGAGCTTGGTTTGCTTCACCCTAAATTCAAAGCCATAAAAATATAATCCTCTTGCATATAGAGATGGAAGGATCAAGAATCAGCACGGGTTTTTGGTTTTTCCCTTTTTTTGACTTTATTTATCGTACATGGTATTGTGTATCCTACTGTTGTCTGTTACATGTTGTTCATGCCCTGATTACTTTATACCTTTATTTATGTCGAATGTACTGTTAAATATTAATACTCATTTTATCCAGCTGTTGTATTTAAACGTTTATGGAAGTCATCATACGACATAATTGTCCAATTTACATGAATTTAAACGAAACAGATAGAATGATCTGTTATCCTCTCTTATAGGCATGCCATTTAGTTAAAGTTTTGTATTTTAACTTTTAAGGTTGTGTCTCTTTTAGATTCGTACTTGAGATCTTGCACATATATGTTTCTGCAGTTACATATTTAAGTTTTTGTTTGCTAATCATCATTTTGCTTAAATCCTATGGAGGTGAAGCACAAGAATTGTAACATATGATTTGCCTCCCGATGATTCACCTTCCGGAATTGCTCTTTCTGTCATGCTGGAGGTAAAAAGGCGGTATGTAACAGCTTTGTTTATCTTAATCTGCCATCAGTTTCAACTTCAGTGTATTGCAACAGAGTTTTAGTCTTTTGCTTGCTTCCTTGAAGGAGGTAGAAGGATCTTACTAGTTTGAAATGTCCTGTATTTTGTTAGCATTATTTGTATTAGTTCATACTATCACTGATGGGGCATGATGCCACGAAAGGTTTATGTGCAGATGAGAATCCCAGACAGCTTTCTGGTAAGAAAAATCATCCTTCTTAGAAGTTCTGTTTTTAAGGTTGGGTTGATCTTTCGATCATTGCAATCTTCTTATGAGGTTCCCTGTTATTAATATTCTGGTAAAAATTTACGTGAGACCGTCTAATGACATGAAACTACATAAATTAACATCTATCCTCTACTAATATGATAATGAGTTATGCCTAATTCATATCTAATATGACTCTAATATTTTTACCGTTGGAGTCTGCAGTGGAATTTCCTCCTTATCAAGATTTTGATCCTCTGAAAGAAGATCTAGTAGCATTTTAATGTGTTTTGAAACTCTTGTTAGTTGGCTGATCATATTTTGGTCATCTCAATCTCATATGGGACAAAAAAGAAAGATGAATGAAAGTAATTAAATACACCTTCTGAACTTCATATGTAAAAATAGTAGGAAAGTTTATGTGTAATACGGTCTCACAATTTCATTTGAGATTTTATTATTTGACCCATTTGCTTTATTCCAATAATGAACTCAAAATTACTGCCTTTTTCACTCTTTCTCTTATCATTTCTCTCTCCCCCTACCATTTTGATTCCTTCACTCGTTCATTCTTTTACAAATTACAAAAGATTGAGAAATACTCAATTTTTATCAATAAAACTTGTAACTACTATTTGAAATGAGCTTTATGCAACAAATATACCAATGAAGTATATAATTTGTGACCTTTGGTTACCACGCTAATTAGTTATTTATACTCCCTCGAATATTTTTGATTAATATGGTAATGTTGTTACTTTTCAGGAGCAATTGATTCATTTTTGTGTGTGGGAATGGCAGGTAGGATCATGGCATAGTATATACTCACTCCGTCCCCAAATTTATTCCCATTTTTCATTTTTGTCTGTTCTCCAAATTTATTCTCATTCCTCTTTTAGAAAATATTATTTTATTATCACACTAACAAACAATCACTTTATTCTCTAGTAGACCTCACAATTATTCCACAATATTTTTATTTTATTGAAAAATTAATCTAATTGTTCATCATATTTTGTCAATATAATGAGAGTCAATTATTTTGATTTAGTCTCATACGACCTACTCGTTCAACCCAATCTGACACCAATGCATAAACAAGAAACGAAATGGTAAATCAAAACTAAAAATTGACATATATCAATTAAAGCTTAATATGATGATTCAAAAAGTGTTGAATTTTAAGAATGGAACTGGGCTGGTTTTCTTCAAGTATCTGATTGGCCCAAATTAAGGCCCAACTATATATCTTTATACGTCCACTTGCTAATGTCAAATGTTTGATACATTTTTATTAAAAATTTATTAAAATTTGAAAAGTATTTGCCAATGGAAGATTTTTTAAATTTTGTTCTATTAAATATTCATCTTATTTTTGTTTAAGATGTTGATTAAATTTCGATAAAAAGTACATTGAAAATAAAATTAATATTTTTGGGGTGGACGTATCTAAGGTTATGGCCCATGTTATTGACACTAACCATTTTGGGAAATACACTACCTATGTTCGACATTTTTTTTGAAATTTTTACAAATTTTCGGTAGAAATTTTCGAACAAATTTTCATTTTTACACTATGTTCGAAAAAAATTACAGAACAAAAGGTAGTGTATTTTCAAAAAAGATAGTGTATTAATCTGGCTAGTGTATTTACCAGAAAGCCTAGTGCGAATAATCTGGGCCTAAGGTTATATATAATCGGCCCTCGTAATTAGCTTCTAAATTATTGGGCCTGGGCTGAGGCCCGGCCCGATCAGGAGAATAGAAGATCCCACACGTGGAGTGCGCAACAGCACAAGCAACGCTTTTCCACCAACGTGTCAAAAGCAGTCTTCCAACTTTGAATAGGCGATCCATATTGTGAAAGAAAAAGTTGGAAAAATCGGAAGAAATTGAAAAAGGAGAAGGGGAAAAAATATGGGAGAAGAAAAGGGCAAGCTTGTATCCATCAGGGAGTGGATCGTTGAACATAAGCTTCGTACTGTTGGTAATTTCATGTTATATTTATGCGTTTTCGATTTTTGTGTTGCAATTTTAAGAATCTGAACTGATTTTTTTTTTTGGAAAGGGACTTTGTGGGCGAGTGGGATTGTGGGTTCGTTGGCGTATAATTGGTCTCAACCCAATATGAAACCCAGCGTGAAGATTATTCACGCAAGGTATGGATTATAATGCCCCTCTCTCTCTCCCATTCATTTTTTCCATAAGAGAATGTATAGACAGATGGAATTTGATATTGATTCTGCACTTCTGTTGTTTGTAATGCTAATACAAATTGGATGTTTTTTTTTGGTGCATGTATAGTGTTTATGTTCTGATTTGTGAACATTCTCAATCGTAAGTTAGCAGTTCTTGTACGTGTTGCTGTATTTGGGAAACAAATTCTGAGAAATGTGTGAATAATTTGTGTTCTTAGCGTCAATATGTTGATTAGGCAGGTGTTTGATGTGACCCTGTGTTTTTTTTGTGTGTATTAATACTGATATGCTGCCCTGATTCGGAAATAGAGGTATCCTTTATTGATTGACAGCCGCAGTTTGTCGATTGAGAAGTCGTATTTTTTGTTGATTTAGAAGTCAGGACTCTGCATCACTTCTTATTGCCTTATTAGTTGTAGGGGTTTTGGGTGGGGATTCTGTTTCAAGAAGACCTCCATTAGATGACAATGCTTAGCTCTATGAACTGATAGGAGAACTTTATTGAGAGTATGGGTATTAGAGACAGATCTTGTTGTTGAGCGCCACTAAATTTTATATGATCTGTAGGGTGATGGTATCCTTTTCTCATGGATACCATTACCAGCTATTGATTTGACATAAAATTTGTGTGTGTACCAAAGGGTGGTGGTGGTGGTTAATCCATCATGAATTGTTAGGGTAGCGTGGGATGGACTTGAGTAAGATTTTGATGCTTTGGTATTGGGAGCTCTGATGAAAAGTCTTTGTTTTGCTAGGATCGGGGGTTCTGGACTTGTCTTCAAAACAATCTCCTTCTAAATGTTCCTTTAAAGTACACACATTGTCATCAGTGACATCTTACAATGTCAATAACCTTAATCATCTTCTTGTTTAATCCCAGACGATCTAACAACTAGTATAAACATTCTATAAGAATTGAAAACATCTCATAAGATGGAGTCGGGGTAGGCTGGGCACTGGTTCAATCTTTGGAAGCCTTGCTGTGATACTTGAACACAAAATATCTGGTGCGCCCACTACATGATTAGATGACTGCAGTCGGGGTTAGGCTGTTTCACCCTGCTGATTCGAACTAGGAAAATTAGCATGCTTACTCGATTTACACTTTTTCTCTAATATGTTCTTCCATTTCTACTCAATTGAATTGTAAACTTGAAACTGCTCGTGTACTGATATACCTCTCTCACTGTTTGCATAATTACATTTGCTTTCCACCATAAATTACACATGCTTGGTAATTGAGAAAAAATTGCTCGAAAATCAGGTTGCATGCTCAAGCACTGACTCTTGCTGCGTTAGTTGGTGCTGCTGTTGTCGAGTATTATGACCACAAATCCGGAGCAAAAGTAGAGCGGGTAGCAAAATTCCTCGACCTGAATGAACATCGACACAAGGATTGAGCTTCATCTCTCCCATCGAAGTTCAACAGTATGGCGTAAAGAAGGACCACCTTCAGTTATTGAATGAAGATTCCGAATCAATCATTTTCACAGTTTTTAATGCCTTCAATGTAATAGCTTTATGATGAATATGTTTTCTATTTTGGTGTTGAATTAGTTATATCGATAGCTCTAAAATATTGTTGAACTTAGTTTAAATTTTTCTGAAATTTATGCTAAATGAATGCTTCATATAGCCCTGTTTGCTAGAATAAAAACTTTCCATTGGGTTGACAATAGGTAAGTACACTGCACAGTAAATTTCTGTTTGCTTTTACTTATATATATTTTTATTATAATATACTATTAGTTTGATCTCTATAGTGGGCCTAGTGGCCCAAATTGGTTTTCATAAAAAATAAATAAAGATGTTTAGCAAAATATATTCCTGAAAAATTTGCATCTTCATGGGTGATATACTACTTTTAAAAAAAAAAAATTTCAAGTAAAATAGTGATATATGAGTAAATATATGTATAATTTTATGATTATATCTATAAATTAATTTTTTTTAGTAGTATGTAAATTTTGTGGGATATCTAAATGAGAAAAATGTGTAAATTTCTGTTGTACCGGGGAATTGATATATTTTTTCCTCTATTTTTATTAATAGTAATAAATGACTTGTAAATCATGTGGAGGACATCTAATATATGCTTCATCTCCTTTAACATAAAAGATCTATTATGCTTTAATTATTGCTTAAAGAAAATAGTAAATTTTATGTCTAGAAGTAGTAATTATTTTGATATATTATCTCTTAAGAGAAGTAGTAAATTTTTATAAAGAATATTAAATCTCGTGTATACATTGATATTCATCAACCTGAAGATTGTGATTTGTGAATCAATATAAAAGTAGGGAAATTTTTCTATAATTTTATCTATTTTTATTTTGGTTCTATTTACTTTTAAATTTTGATTTTCGTTCTATAATTTTATTTTTTTATTTTAATTCTATTAATTTAAATTTTTATTCCCGTCCTGTATTTTTTTTTTTTAGTCCTGCGATATTTCCATCTATATACCTTCAATCCTCTAAAACTTCCTCAACGTGTCTCATATTAATATTCAATAAAAAATTTTACGAAATTAAAATTAGGATTATAAAATTGAAGGGATGATATCGCAGGACTAAATAAAAAAAATATGCAAATTATAGGACAAAAATCAAAGATAGATAAAATTATAGGATAAAAATTAAAATTTAAAAATTAATGAATCAAAACTAAAATAAAATAAAATTACATGTGAAAAAAATATTTTCCCCTAAAACTAGTCACCGTTAAAAGAATTGCTTAATACTCACTCTGTCCCACTGAAATTTGCACATTTTTCTTATTTGGACATCCCACACAAATTTGCACGCTATAAAAAAGAAAATATTAATTTATGTGCATACTCACAAACATATACACATGTTTACCCATATACCACTATTTTGTACTCCCTCCGTCCCACTATAAGTTGCTCATGTTGTCATTTTCGTCCGTCCACTATATGTTGCTCATTGTTTTTTTACTTTTTTTTAAAAACTACTATTCACTTCTTTATTACTCCCTCCGTCCACGATAAATGGTCCATGTTGCCTTAAATGGTCGTCCACAATAAATGGTCTACTAACCTAAAATGGAAAATTTACAATCATTATTTTTATTTTTTATACACATATACTCACTTTTACACATCACATCAAGTACTTTTTTAATAATTAAATATTTTTTTATACTAATACACTCACTTTTACACATCAACATCTATTTTTCTTAATAACCGTGCACAGCAAGAGTAGTCCAATTTTCATGGACGGAGGGAGTATTATTTTCAATACTTTTTACACTATTTTCATTACTTTTTCACTTTTTTTCATCACATCACTTATACTTTTTCACTTTTCTCCATCACATCACTTATACTTTTTCATTTTTCCCATCACATCACTTATACTTTTTCACTTTTTCCATCATACCACTTATATTTTTTCACTTTTTTCATCATATCACTTATACTTTTTCACTTTTATCTTAATTCGTGTGCCAAAAAATAACGAGCAACTTATAGCGGGACAGAGGGAGTATATAAAATACATTTTTCTTAAAAACAGAGGGAGTAATATCTTATAATTTGAGGACCCTCAAAAACTTTGAAATGTCTCACAAGTCCCCACCCAAATGGATCCAAGCAATTGTGGGGTCCACATGTTCTTATGAGTTAAGAATGAATCTATTGGGTAATTATCATCTGCTCCACCACAAATTGGTATTTCCAAGGCAATCTTCTCTTGCATTTATTTTCTGTCCTATTCTAGTTCCATCTCTCATAAGTCTATCTCAATCATGTTATTTTGCATGGACGGACCAGATTGTCTTCTTCTTTTGTGGTTGCTTTTGTAATTTCCCATATTACAAGTGCTAATTCTGTAAATATCTGTTTCTATTTTGGTTCGAGATAAGGGATGATTTTCCATTTCACTAATTATTGATTCTCTGAATAAAGTTTGTTGAAATTAAAGATTAGGCACTAAGCATGTTTTCTTGTCTTGAAGAAATGTTTAATAATTCAGCAGGATGAGGACAGAATAGGAAGAGGGATCCAAAGAACAAGTGAGGTTTATTTCAAATTAATTGTAAGTGCATTGTTGAAAATATTGCCAATTATTGGATGGAAAATAGAAGAGTAGCTTATATTATAAATCATAAGCATTATCTTACAATTTTTTATTTTTTTTTTGTATGTTGGGAAGTGTACTATTTTAAAAGAATTTCGATTTGATATATTATTCGTCAAATTTTAAATTTAGGAAAATAAAAATAGAAGAGAAAATTTGAGATTATGTCTCTTTTGACAAATGAAAATTAAGAGAATGAAATTGAATATCAACGTTTGTGCGTGTGATAAATGGGAATAAAGAGAAAAACTAAACTTACACTTATTTTGTGATTGAAGTATTATTTTAAATTAATTGGATGTAAAATTCTTGATAAACAGTAAAAATATATGTTTGTTTGGGATTTTAATAGGGTGAAATTTTATTTTATATTAAATCAATATTCAATAATGATTAAATAATATACTATTATGTAAGAATAATGTAGAAAATAGAACAAATAATTAATGAAAAAGTGATTATATGAGCAAATATGTGAGTGAGAGAAAAATTAATTGTATTGAAAAAAAAACAAAAATAAGTTTAAATAATATTTCAGTAATAATAAAAATATTTTTTAAAATATATTTAAATTATTCAATACATCATCTAATGTCAAATATAAATTTATTTTCGAACTCATATTCTTTTTCTTTATTAATTTTTTAAATGGCAGCACATAAACTAGAGAGACAGACTCCTGCATGGAGACATCAAGTGGGAATCTAAACACCAAATCCCACAACTTTTTGCTTGAAAAGGACTATAAAACAACAATAATGCAATAAAGTGAAAACAATGAAGATCATGGAAAAAAGAATCATATCCTTTTTAATAGCTTTTTAACTAATAAAGAAAAGAAAAGAAAAGAAAGAAAAAGTCTCAGGATTTCTTCACAAAAGAGAGGAGTAAAAAGACAAATTTTACTCATAATGCAATGTCCAAACAACATAGGAAAAGTATTGTAGATCAGAACAAACAACTCTCTCTCTCTCTCTCTCTCTCTCTCTAGATGACTAACATATGGATCCATGCATTGCCCAAAATTTCACCAGAAATAACACCCTAAACATATGCACAATTACAAATCAAAATGAAGCTACAATATATAACAATTAAACAGCATTAATGAACTTCATAATAACAACAATTCATACACCTTAAAACCTTGATGAACAGAGTAGCAGTATGAATAATAATCACATTAAAACATATGTAAGAATTTGTAGTATTAACTCATGAAATCTAATCTCTCTCTCAGCCACTCACAACAACAGTGAAGGAACAGCAGCTAAATTAGGAGTTGCATTCTTATTCAAAGAAGCATCTCTTTTCACAGAAGAATTTTTACCAAAAGCTCTCATGGGACTTGCAAAAGCCCACCCCCAGCTTTTACTTCTCCCATGACAAACATGCCCTAAAGATGATGACACAGATGCTGAAACAGATTTCCCATTTTCTTGATCTGATGAAGTTATCATAAATCCAGTGAAAATCCCACCACATTTAACTCTTTCTTTGATGCAAGCTTCACCATTTCTGCTCACTTTTGGCCTCCCTTCTCTGTGGGACTCTACCCTGCGGAGTGTACAGTCACCAAAGCCAGTTGAAATCCTCTCAAAGAAATCACCTGAAAAACTCCTACTCCCACACCCCACAGATCTAGATCTTGACACCTTTCTACCAATGGCGGTTTCATCAGGGCCCACATTCTCAGGATCTTTCTCCTTTGACCTGTTTTCACTAAAGTTCAAATCTTTATCACTTTTCTTGGATAAATAGAAAAATGACCAAAACCCTCTTCTATTGGGACTGTAATTTGCAGTGGATTTACTTCTCTTGAAAACTAGGGTAGCAGAAACAGGGCTTTTTTCATCTTTCTTTTTCTTCTTCTTGTGACTTAGAACAAAGGGCAATCTTGATTTCCTTGCGCAATCATTGGCTTGGGAGGCGGCGGGGTGGCGGAGGGGGACGGTGGAGGTGGTGGAGCCGGCGGAAGAGACGGCGGCGCTGCCATTGAGAGAAGATCTGAAAGAAGGGGAAGGGGATGAAGAAGTGGAGGGGAAAACGGCGGCAGGGTATGAGGAAGAGACGAGCTTTCCGAGCTTTTCTTGAAGGCAAAAGGCGCAGATCCCGCCGGCGGTGCTGTTTTTGTACGGATGATTTGTACATTGTGCGTTGCCATCTCCGGCGTCTTCGTGCACAACTTCCATAACCATTTTTCTCTAACTTGGAAGCAAAGATTTTGCAACCGGATGGGGAAAAATAGAATCTTGTTATCTGGGGTTTCTAATTTTGTCTGAAAAAGATGAACATCAGGGATTGCTAGATGCTGCTTCTGCAAGAAAATGAATTAACAGAGAAATTGAGAGAGAGAGAGTGGTCAAAGGTGTTATTAATGAAAAGAAGGGCATCAAGTGAAGTGGGGGAATGGAGAGAGAGTGGGCAGGAGCACGTGGAGAGCAGAGTAGGGCTGGTTGTAAATGAGCAAGTTTTTACTCTTTTTAGGGGGTGACCCATGGGTGAATTTGAAGTCTAAGAATGGATATAAAAGGTGGTAATTATTTTATGTCGAGATATTAAACAGGCGAGTATCACTGCATTAATGCTCCTTCTATACAGAATTTACATATTTAAAATAAAAATATTTGCTAATTTTTTTCCTTAAAATCTTCATTTTACAATTATAATTATACACATATTACTCATTATATTATTTATTTTCTATGTCTATAAAATACCATAATTTAATATGAAGTACCCACAATTCCACAATAATTTAAAATAATATACGTTGTATTGGGTATAATACATAATTTATTTATAAATAAAATAATTATTTATAAGATTAGTAATAAAATTATAATTTCATAAAAATTATAAATGAATGAATAAAAGAAAGATAAAAATACAAAATGGTTCAACAAATTGACAAAAATTATATATTGGTCCCATGAAAAAAAAAAAAATTACCGTGCAATTTTTTTGAACAAATATGTAAATATAGTGATTTTTTGAACCAATACGTAAGTGACCCTAAAAGAAAATATATGTTTAATAGATAGAAAGAGTATTATAATGAATAAAATTTAGGGACAGTTACAAAGAGAGACATTTTATAATTTTCTCTTTTTAGATTTATTACGAGGAGGGATATGTGGGCAATTTATAAAATATTTGCACATTCATTCTACAACAACATATAAAAGAAAATATATATACATATTAAAAAGAATAAAATAAAAATAATAATATTTAAACAATAAATATTTAAATATTTAAATTAAATATAATACAGGCAAAAAAAAAATATTTTCGAAAGGGACTGGCTAGGGGGAGTGTTAATCATATTTTATATAAACATGCAAGTGTTGTAGAATGAATTTATAAAATTATACTCCATCCGTCCACGATAAATGGTCCACCTTATCTTAAATGGTTGTCCACAATAAATAATTCACTTACCTAAAATAGAAATATTATAATCATTGTTTTCATTTTAAATACACATACACTCGCTTTTATACATTACATCAAATATTTTTTTAGTAAACAAATTTTTTTTTAATACTAATACTCTCTCTTTTAGACGTCACATCTACTTTTTCTTAATAACTGTGCAAAAACTGCAAAATCTTGATGGACGCAAGAGCAATAAACTAATACTATTCGAGTTTATTGTCATGTGCGACGTATAATTCAAGTGTATTTAAAAAAATTATATAAATTATTACTGAAAAATTATATTATTAAAACTACAATTTTCAATAAAAATATGTAAAAAAATTCAATAATACTTTATATAAATTTTTAAAAATAAATTTATATTACACAAATGCATACAAAATTTTTAATGATTATTATCAACCACGAAATTTGGTTAAAGTATTATGCTCAAGTCACCAGAAACGCACGTGAATATGGGGATCTGCAACTCAAACTTTGTCTTCTTCCGCCTCATAAATTATTCTTTGCAATAAACAAATTATTATTAACAAATTATTCCACGCCGTAACCTCGTAAAATTTGGGTAGGGCTTAGTTGGCTCATCAATTGTTAATGTGCATATAATTTAATACATAAAATCGATTTTTTTTAATAATGTATAAATTAATTTAAGTAACTCAAAATAAAAAAATGCGTAAATTAATTTTAAAAATTAAATTATTGCAATGAGGCTGCAAAATTATTCTGAGAAAATGAAAAACCAACGAACATCAACTTTTTTTTTTTTTAATAATACCAAATTTCAATCACTAAACTGCAAATTTCCAACTTCAGAACCTTAACATACACCAGTTCATCAGACAGAAAATGAGAATGCAAGGAAGACTCAGAGAAGGAGATATAAATATTGGTGTAAAGTTTTATTGTTTTTGCAGAGTTTTATTCTACTTCATATTTCCATTATTTTCGTTTCGATACTAGTTCTGGTGGGACGGAGAACGAGACTGAAGAACAGGTAGCACGGTCCAGGCTCGGGATACAGTCATACAGCAGCAACGGGCCGCTGTCTTACAAACGAGACTTCGCTGGATCCGCAGTTAAACTCTACATCAACAGAAAATAAGTGTATCAGTGGAAGTATCTATCAATAGGAATCATGAAGGCGTTATACATCATTTGTCCAATGTAGTTTTCAAATATTGTTACTTAATTCCCCTCACTACTTAGAAACTGAAGTAAGAAAAGGATGAAAGCAGAGGGAGTAAATAGTGCATTATTCCAATCAAGAGTGCAGATAATAGGGCTTTTGAGTACTTACCAAGGGGGCACCCTTTGCAGCTCGTTCAGCCAAGTACGAACAGGGCTTGAAAAACCCTCCATACGAATTCGACCACTCCTCCAATCTTGAGTAAATATATTTTGATCCAAGAGTGTCGGCCCAAAACATGAGTCCTCCCCTGATCAAAGGTGCAAAACAATCATGTTAGAACAATTTCACGTTTTGAGAGTTCTCCACCCCCCCCCCCCCCCCACATCAAATCATCAAGTTGAACGAACCTGTAAGGTGGGAAACCCATCCCCATGACAGCAGATACGTCGAGATCAGAAGCTTTCACAACAATACCTTCAGCAAGTACTCTACAGGCCTCATTTACCACAGGGAAGAATATCATTTCCACAATATCTTTATCCGATAATTTCGTCAACTGGGCATAAATTTTAATAGCATATGTTAAACAAAAAGATAGTACTCTATTGAGAATCACAATTAAATTCATGAAATGAGGCGGGAGTAACCTTGGGGTCGATAGTTACACCAGAAATTTCCCTGGCCTTCTCGATGTACTTCCTGATTTCTGGATCAGGGCTGGCCTTGCGCTTGTCATCATAAACATAGAATCCTTTACGAGAAGTTTCACCTGAAATAGGTATGTTTCATTACAAGCACCATTTTACCTCTAAATCTTCTTGATTTCCAATCAAAGCAAAGATTTACCTGCTCTCTTATCCTCGTTCATGAGTGATATGATCATTGACTTGTAAGTTCTTTCTGGAAAATTCAAAACAAATTGCCCCCCAGTGGCAATCGCAACTCCAAAGCCAACAAGATCGATCAATCTAAGGGAATGTAACATAATCCAGTGTCAACAATTTGATAGTTTGCAGTTCTAAGCATGTGGTGAAGTACAACAAGAAATTACCTAAATGGACCCATTGGCATTCCAAATTTGGAAATTGCCCTATCGATCTTATAGACATCTGTTCCACGCTCCACAAGCAGAAGTGAAGCTTGAGTGTAGGGAAAGAACACTCTGTTAACCGCAAAGCCAGTGCAATTTCCAACCACTACTGGTGTCTTCCTTATTTTCTTCCCAACATCTAGTAGGTCAACAATCATTTGGGGCGACGTCTTCTGAGTACGAACAATTTCTAAAAGTGGCATCACATGAGCCGGGCTGCAGTATTAGTGAAACAAAGTTAATGTATTTTTCAAGTTATTCATAAATTGGAAAATGGGGGTTGGGGGTTGGGGATTCGTAATTTGAACCCCTGACCTCTTTAGAGTCGGTGAGCAGGGTTTGAATGGTGCAATCTATGCAAGGACATAATTCAAAGATTGCTCTGGTTTTTACCTGAAAAAGTGAGCTCCAATGATGCGATCCTGAGACTTTATTTTCTCCCCAATCAAATTCAGATCAATAGTAGAAGTGTTGCTAGCAAGTATGCAGTGTGGTGGGCAGTATTTCTCAAGATCGGAGAAAATTTGCTGCTTCAGAGATACATTTTCGATGACGGCCTATTTATGTTTGGAAAAAAAATAAAATTGTAAAAAGGATGGTCAAGAGAGTAGAGTCGGAAAAAATATAAGTAATTCAGCATACCTCGATAACCATGTCTACATCTCTAAAGCTTTCATAATCAAGAACACCTTTGAGCAAAGAAAGAGTTTTTTCAAACTTCTCCGAACTCATTTGGCCTTTTTTGACACGACTTTGCAAGTTCGCTGATAAACATAAGCACTAGTAAAAAACACATGGATATTTAATGCAGCAGAATTTGCCATAAGAAACGGGAGCTGGTCAACTCTCACCTTTTACTCTATTGATTCCAGCTTGTAAGAACTTATCATTGACTTCTTTCAGGATAACTTGGTAATTAGAGAGAATCAATGCTGTTGCTATTCCGGAGCCCATAAGTCCTCCACCAAGTATAGCTACCTTCTTTATACTCCTCGGTTTCAACCCTAGATCAGTGACCCCTGGAACCTGCATATCCAGTAACACTGTAAGAAAAACTTCGACAGGTAAACTCAAAGGAAAAAATGAACTGAAGTTGATTTGGATTGGGGGATTTGAAATTGAATGGTTTAAAATCCACTCAAATTACAATGGATTGATATCACTGTGAAGGGAATTCCACAGCCATTCTTCAAATCCTTCAATCCAAACAACACAGACTAGATATCCATCCTCAAAGCAATCAATTCAGAGGCAATTACAGAAAACAAGTAAATTTTAAAGTTTTGGGAACATAATAATTTATACATTCAAGTTACAGGTAGAATAATTTCGAATTACATCCAACAGATGCTTAGTTGTCATGAATGATTAAGAGCAACTGTAAGTCCAAACGTAATTCAAAGTTAAAGAGGAATAAACAGGTCTTTTCCATAATATGATCCAAATTTCAAGCCTCCGAAATGAATCTTCACAGTATGTGGCACATTAATACCTACAGACATCACTAAGAGCTCTGCTATTAAGAATAATATTAAATGGCATTTTGGTCAAGATGCAAGAACACAGATTTTTATAAGTTAAATTACATTCTATTGGTATATGATATAGTTTTTGGTTAGAATGCAGCATTGATTCAAATAAAGAATACAAGTTGATCAACCTTTGTGGTACCACGCTGGGCAAAGAAAAAGTGAACCAAGCTCTTGCAAGTATCTGATTCCAGAAGAGATTGAAATGCTTCAGCTTCCTGACACAAGAAAGCACTCACACATCTTAAAAGATTCCAGCAGCTTAGTTCAAGGAATTAAGTATTGGAATATAATAGAACCTTCAAAAGTCCAGCACGAGCACCAGAGACTACACCCTCCTCAATAACATCAATACAAACCAAAGGATGCACGAGATTTGGAGCCCGTTTGCGTGTCTGAACTCGAGCGAACTTTAGTATTTCCCTTGCTTCACCTAGAGATTCTAGTTTGTCATTCCTGTAATAACTGATCACCCAGGGTCTTTTAAGCTCCAAAATATCGAGAGCATATTGGCGAGCAGTGCTCAATAATTCATTTGGTGAAGCAAGACCATCCACAAGGCCTAAACTTAAGGCCTCCTCCCCTTTTACAGGCTTTGACGTCTATGAAAGAGAGAGAAACATACAACATATGATGGCTAACAGACGAATACTAAATCCTTTAAGCCAGCTGAGAAAATATTAAAGCTTACCAGCATCATTTCAAGGGCTTTAGCTATACCAACAAGACGGGGAAGTGCTTGTGTTCCTGAAATAATCAATGGCTGAAAGTTTAATGCATGAATATGACATTACACACGACACTTCACCTTAACTTACATCAACTAAAAGTGAGCACTAATTGAATTGACTAGGATTTAGGAACCCACAACAGATGCCAACAAAATATTACAGTTCTGCAGTATATCTTACCTCCAAACCCAGGAATTATCCCTAGCTGCAGTTCTGGCAATCCTAACTGAGCATTAGGAGTAGAAACACGGGCATGACAGGCCTGAAGTAACAAAAGGAAAAGGTCATCCCATAGAGTTATTGATGGACATATATTAAGATATATTCTTTATAATATGCTCTCGCGGCATCAATTAGTAAGTATTTTTCTATGACTCTGGACCAAATTCAGAACATACCATTGCGACTTCCAATCCTCCACCCAAGGCCAGACCATCAACAGCAGCCACAAATGGTTTCTTTGCAGCTGAAACCAAATTAATTGAGTGATTAACAAACTTACTACATAAAAAATAATAAAGGTACATGCCCAGACTTTCAAGGGAAATGAACATCTCAACATACATGCCACGACATCACTGAGAATATCCAATGACACAAAACCAGGTTTTGGAGCTTGAACTGTGACCAAACAGCAAATTAGGTCAGATGACATGCTTAAGCAACAAATGAGGGGAAATAAGAAAAAGAACAGCAGGACTAACTAGTCTTATTCTGGATTTTCCCGAAAGCGCTAATATCAAAACCACCAGAAAACTTCCCTTTCGCACCTGCTCAAACATGAAAAGAACCATGTAATACATCATCTATCCCCATCACTCAACGTCAACAACAGTGAACTTTGTTTACCGGTGATAACAATTGCCTTCACATCATTTCTTCCCAATGCCTGCTCGCAGGTCTCTTTTAAGCTATACAACACTGAAGATAGAACAACAGGGGTCAGTAAGGTTGTTATTGCTTGTGGCAAATATGGGATGTTTTCATTCATAAAAATTAATCTTCCAAATTTTTTGATTATTTATTAGAGAACAAATACACTAGATGTATTTCCAATCATGACTGCAAGTCTGCAACCTTATAAGAACAGATGATCCCTGACTAATGTTGCAAAACGATAGTGATTTCCATACTACTACTTTGAGCTAATCCAAAGATTCAGAAAATTTCCAATTTTAACAACTTTTCCTTTCCCTAGCTATCTCTATTAGATCCTGAGACCAAATTGACCACTAAGTTCATTTACCCACAAAATCTTCATCATCCATTTCTACAATGCCCTTCAAGAAGATCATACAACTACACAGCAATTCAACCTCTTTCTCTTTATCGACTTTCAAAACCATAAATTTCTACGAAGATGTAATAAGCCAGGTACGCTGATGTTAATCAGCAGTAGTAATGAAAATGAAAACAAAACTCCCAGAAGTCAAGCAACATATTGATGGTCAAGCATTGCAATATCAGAAATTGGCCCTAAATACTCATCAAAACATAAAAATCAACATATTTTCCCCAATAGCTAAAGTTTTATTGAAAGGAAACATACGAATTGATGATCGATTATTCAAACTCAAGTAGATCTCCGCAAGAAAATTCATTATTAAGGCGAGACATTTACAGCAGACTAAACCTTTATCCCAAATTTAAAACCCAGCAAACCCCACCTTCAGTAAAGAACAACAAGTAAATACAACAGCTAGCAAAACTCCGGAAAAAAACCCATCAAGATAAAGGCTCGAATTCTAAAAATCCCATCAAACTAAAATCATGATCTGAATTCGAGAAAGTAACAAGATATCGATTAGCTTTACCATCAAATGAAAGTGAATTAACAGGTGGGTTGATGATGGTGATGATGGCAACCCCATCAGCTCCCACATCAAGAGTCGTTCTTCCCTTTGAGCTACTCATTTTTTCTTGGGTCTTCTCTGTGTCAGGGCTTCAATTTCTAAATTTTGTTTTTCAAGAAAAACGGGATCTCTCTGGCCAAATGAATATCGCGGGTATATATATACACACACATACAAGTGTGGGAAGACACAAGCAAGGAGGAGGTGTCGTGTAGGGAGTGAGGACTATGACGTTGGAGTGCGGCTTTGGATTGTGATCACGATACAGATAAGCTCGTTGTGTATGTATTATATCCAGGTCTACAACGTATTAGTGCAAGGTAAACACATCCATACTAATGCATTCGTACTAACACTATTACATTCCCTTTGTAACATTAATATTTCTACAATTAAAATCACACACAATTTGCATATATTGAATTGTGTGAGGTATTAATCGTAATTGTATTGTATTATTGGATTTATACATTTCAATAAATTAAAACTTTGTATGGTACACTGAAGATTTACTGTTAGTAGAAGTGCCAAAACCTCCAATTTACATGTCAATTGCCAATAAATATGTAGACATGTTTACTTTTGATGAAAATTGAAAAATAGTGAGCAATTGAAGTTTTAACATAATGTTTCAGATTTTAATAAAATAGGATTAATTTATAAAATAACTTAAATAAATATTGTGTTCATGATGTTCATTTAGTATTTTTTTTAAACTTTTATTAAGTAATGTCTTAGCTTTAAATCATGATGATACATCAATATATTCTCTAAAATAAACTGACTTTTGAATTTTGA
The DNA here is from genome assembly GCA_026898435.1 of Prunella vulgaris. Classification (NCBI taxonomy): domain Eukaryota; kingdom Viridiplantae; phylum Streptophyta; class Magnoliopsida; order Lamiales; family Lamiaceae; genus Prunella; species Prunella vulgaris. The sequence continues at coordinate 4,475,276 of JAPKLY010000002.1, forward strand.
TATTAGGTTCATCTTGTACACTAAACTAATTTATGTTAATATTAATAACAATATTATCATTATTCTCAATATTTTTACTAATATTTTGGGACTAGTGTTCTTCACTATCAATATTGATTGGATATATTAATGAGGGCAAAATATATTGTGAATTAATTTTTTTTATCGATAAATATTAGTAGTTAGAAGTTAGTTCACTAAATTCTCAAATACTCTATGAATTATCTGCAAGTCAATCTTCTTCTCCCTTAATTTGTTCACAAAGGGAATCGAACTCTGGTCACTCACTCAAATGAGAAGTCCGATGACCAAATGAACTAACACATCCGGTTATTTAACAATGATACTCATTGTTGTGCAGAGCTGTCAACCTTTTACCATCAAAGGGAGAAACAAATATTTAGTTATTAATATTTCAAATTTTCGCTATACTTTTTATGTTCTGTATATTTTTCTAAAAGGGAGTAATAAAATATAATTTTCAAGTAGTAAAAGTTAAAGATATAAGTGTTGTTTTGAAACACTAAAAACTACTTTTAGAATTAGAATAGTTCTTTTTCAAGATTATCTCTTACAGCTTCTAAAAAATATTATTTTAAAAATTATTTTGTGGAATTTCAAGACAAACATTAAAAGCAATGAATTTTTAATATAAAAAGTTTAGCGTAAATAAAATATAGAAATTTTTTTTTAGAAAATAAATTTCACCTACTTAAATTAACATATTTCATATATGAAAGGAGCGTGTTTTGCAATTCATATTTACTTATTTAGTTGTACGTATTCTAATTAATAAAAGAAGATGAAATTGTAAAACAAAAAATATTAATTCCATACAAAAAGTCAAAAGAGACGGACATTTTGTATTAGAGAGATTAAATGATTCCATTGTACTTTACAGAAGGTAATTATAAAACAAAATATAATAATAGTATCTTAGTTTGCCAACCAACTTTAACCTTAAAGCCTTTCCCTATCTTTCAATTAATAATTTTATTTATCTCAAATTATTTAATATTAAAATAAAATATCAATAATATAATCATAATTTTTTATTATAATTCACTATTGAATATTTTTAAGATGCAGAGGGGAGGGCCCAATCTCGAGGGCAGGTACCAATCGGCAATCTCCATCCCCAAATTGGGGAATCCCCATTAATGAGGCAATTAAAATTTTCTCGTCTATCAAGATATTACGGTGTTTTTTTGATACGCAGTTTAAAAAAAATGTATAATAATATGTATTTTATAAATATTATATGTGTGTTGTGACTTGTGAGAGTAGAATTTAATAAAAGATTTTCACTTTCCGGCGTGCAAATTTTTTGTGGAACTCACCAAAATAAAAAGTATGCAGTGTGTTTTAAAACGGAGGATTACTTATTTGATTAATGTAAAAAAAAAAGAGTACTATTTAATATTTTTATTAGCATTTGGCTATATATATAAAAAAAAAAAAAGACGGTGGGCTATTCCCAGTTAATGAAATGACATTAACTTTTTTTTTTATAAAAAAATAAAATAATATATTTATATTACTATAGCATAATCAAATCGTTTATGTTACATCGAAAAAATTTAGACGGTTAGACTCCTATACCTACATTTTAAGCAGCATCTAGTCACTACAAATTCCCCCTGCATAGACACAGCTTACTAATTAAATATTAAATGAATTAATTAAAAAAAATCATAATATAGACATTTATAAATTGATAAATTTACTCCACGTGAAAATTTAGTTTTAATTTAACATGGCGATACGTCGATACGGTTATAACAATACAAATTTAATATTATTTTTTAATAAAATATAACATAAATACATAATTACAGTTATAATGTCAGATACTCCCTCCGTCCATGAAAATTGGATTACCCTTGCTGTGCACGGTTATTAAGAAAAGTAGATGTTGATGCGTAAAAGTGAGTGTATTAGTATAAAAAAATATTTAATTATTAAAAAAGTACTTGATGTGATGTGTAAAAGTGAGTATATATGTGAAAAAAATGAAAATAATGATTGTAAGTTTACCATTTTAGATAAGTAGACCATTTATTGTGGACGGTCATTTAAGACAACATGAACCATTTATCGTGGACAGAGGGAGTAATATTTTATACTATCCTGTACATATAAATAATTTCACAAAACAAATTTTAAACAAGAGAAATATCAAATTTAAACATCTATCACAAGGTCATATATACACATTTTACAAATAATCAAATCACTCGTAAAATTAATAAAATATACTTTTTATATTTTATTATTTAATTTTACATTAATATATTTTATTTTTTTTAATATTATTTTTGGATTATTAAGCATTACAGGTCTATCAGGAATGACCCGATTTGGATCACCTCCATTTAATATTTTCTTCATTTTCTCTGTTCAGTGTAAATGTTACCTATTATCATGGGTTCTATATATATATATATATTATTTTAATTATGCATATATATCCATGATAATAATTATATTTATACTGAACGAAGGAAATTGAGGAAATATTAAACGGAAGGGATCCCAGCTTATGTCTTGACAAATGTCAAGAAATGATTGGTCTTTGCATATATGTCGCTTTATATGAAAATTTTAACCCATTTAAGGCGTGGGCTAAAGAAGATGCGGCGATCATTTCGATGTGCACACACTTCAAGGTCATATCTACGCATTTACATATTCAATTAAATAGCATACAGATTTAAACATTTTATGGTGCAAAATGCATATTCATGTCCCTGAATTAATTAATTTTAATTTGAAAGATTCTTAATTATTATTTTGTTTTAAAAAATTAAACTATTAATTTTTATTTCGAAAAATATTTAAACTATATATTTATTTCAAAAAATATTTAAACTATTGAATTTTTATTTCAAAAGGAATTTAAACAAATAACTATTCTAAAGACTATTTAATTCTCAAATAACCCTGTGAAACAAAAATTTTAACGTTTTAAAAACTCTTTAAAACAAATAAATAGTTTTTAAAAATTTAAATAGTTTAGAAACTCTTTAAAATAAACAAAAGTCAATGACTTTTTGAAGCAATAATAGTTTAAAGACTTAAAAATATATTTTACCTTTTATCTTCGGTAGTTAAGAACATTGAGGGAAAAATAAAGAATAAGGTATGGCGTATAAAAATTAGGAAAAGTTCATTTAAAATAGCGAAAATTATTTGGGTAAGGAAAATTGAAAAGAAATGAGATAATATAATTAAAAATAAAAAACTAAAAACTAATGTAAAACTAAAAAAGTATTTAATACGAAATGCAACAAGTAATACAGTTTCGGGATAAACACTTCATCATCTAATTAAATTAAGAATAGGACGGCGTTTCATCAAGTTTATAATTTTTTTAAAATATCTTATTAATTGTTTAGTAAATTAAGAGAATGTTTGATCGAGTTTATAAGTATAGTGTTTGGTAAAATAAGATTTCGATAGTTTATAAAATTTTAAAATAAGTTCTCCACAACTTATAAACTTAAAAAAAGTTAATAGTCAGATGAGCTAATTTATCTAAGTTTATTGTCAAGCTTATTTGATATTTATTTTGAAATGAGCTTAATTGAGTTTTTACCAAAGAAACTCAAATTAAGTATCAAATACTTTAGTCTGATTTTTCATTACTTTGCAGTCTAATTAATACACACACATTAGTATAATAGTTAGTATTTATTAATATCTAATATTATTTATTAAATAATAAAATAATTAATACTACTTCCGTCCCAGAACTACTTTTATAGTAGTTCCGGGCACGCGAACCAATGAAAAATAAATATGTGAGTGTAAAATTAAATAATAAAATAAGAAAAAGTGTATTTTGTTGACTTTTGTGAGAGAGAAAAATTTCTTTTTTTGGTGTGTGAAAGAAGAGTTGGGACGTCAAAATAAGGAAAGTGTGAAAGTAGTTTTGGGACAGAGGGAGTATTTGATAGCTAAAATACTTGCAGGATGGGGCAGCGATCCAGTGTCGGCCCAACCGGCCCGCCATATATCTTGTGGTTTGGTATGATAATGGGCTCAGCTGAGGCCTTCTACTATTTAAATGGACCAATTGCATTGTTTGAAATGTTGTTCTTTTTGTTTTGTTTTTTTTTTCTTCTAAAATTAAATTTAAAAAGAACACTTCCTCTAAAATTTGATGCTAATAAATGGTATTGTTTTTTTTTTTTAATCCATAAATGTTACTCCCTCCATTTCAAAATATATGTCATTTTAGCATCTAGCACACATATT
>JAPKLY010000002.1:4479545-4536363 GCA_026898435.1 Prunella vulgaris
AATAGCTAAAATGACATATATTCTGAAATGGAGGGTAGTAGTTAGAAGTTAGTTTACCAAGTCTCCATACACTTAAAAAATCTCCAAATCAATTTTATATCTCCCTTGTATTTATTCCCTTCTATCAAATTTGTAATATCTTTCAAACAATGAAGGTCTTATCCATCAAGCACCTCCTTGTATGTCAAATTCTAACTACTAATAATAAATTTTGTTTAGAGGTCAAATTTAATTTCTTATTAATTGTTGACATTCTAACTACTTCTAAACATCTTTTTAATTTTCTTCGTTCCTCATTTGTATGCATAGAAAATCATTTATTTTTTATGATTTATTTACGGTTGCTAGAAGATAAACATGTCAATATTGACTTAGTCTTGTATGCACCAGTTGCACTATGTCAATTTATTTTTAAAAAATTACACAAAATACTATTGAAAAATTATGCATGTTATTACTGATAAGCGTATCTTTAATAGTGTAACTTTTCAGTAATAATTTGTGTAACTTTTCAGTAATAAATAGTGTAACTGTTTAAAAACATGCTTGAGTTGCACGGTGTAACTGGTGCACAAGAGACTTATTCCAATATATTATATTTTTTTAGAACATAATTACTTAATAAAGGAGTATATTCTAACAAAATGACCAAATTATACATGCAGCAGTTTTGATGTGGAATGAAATAATAATGATATGAACTGCCAAAAGTACCCGTGAAAGAAGAAGGGCAGAATCAAAGTCGTAATGTACATAACGTGGCAATGGCAGAAAAATATGTCCTAGCTAGAAACATTGAATATGCATATTCATTCGATCCATTTCGCATGCAAGAGTTGTACTCTTGCGGTGAGGTACAACCTTTCTTTGCAGTGTCACTATTCTTCTTCTTCATCCATCAACATCTGCCTACCCCTACACTCCACACTGCAAAATGCCCGGTCCCCTCTGCATCAATAATAATCATAATTAATAATTTAAACATAGTTAATTCTTTAATCACTCAATTAAAATTAACATCTCCTATAAATTTAATTATACTCCCCCGTCCCAAAATTATTCGCACACTTACAGCATTATGTAATTATTGAAGAAATTAAATGCATTTTTGAGTAAAAATGAAAATGTGACATTTAATTGTCAATATATATATATCGTCTTAAAAGGTATTACCTCCGTCTACGGGACGGTACATTTTTTAAGAAAAATGTATTTTATATAAAAAATAGTGGCATATGAGTAAATATGTGTATAAATTTGTGAGTGTGCACGTAAATTAATACTTCATTTTTTAATAGTGTGCAAATTTATGTGGGACGTCCAAATAAGGAAAATGTGCAAATTCCTACTGGACGGATGATTTATTTAAAATACGTATAAGGTAGAGATGTTATGTCATGATTCATGACTCATGATTATGTTGTGTGTTAAAAAAATTATTTATATGAATTAATTACAAAATCTCTTTGCAAATTTAAAATTTTAGGTTAGGCAATTTTTTTTTCACATGCATATGGCATCCAGAAGCCGATCATGATGCATGATCTTAAATTGATAATCACCCAAATATAAATGGTCATATAAATTAATTTGATTCAAGCACATGCAAAGTCTTGTTTCACATTACAAATTCAAACTTTTCTAAATCTTAAATTAAATTAAATTAAATCCACCTATATATATATATATATATGCTTCTTCAAGACAAGAAATGCTTACTTGTACATGTAGATATCTCTGTCTGGCAATAGTTCTTTCCTGCAGAGAAAACAGCTGCCAAGAAACCATGTATTAGAAGAAGTGAGCGTGGAAATAGTTGTTTTGCTCCACAAATATCCTGGAGAAGAAGTAGTAGGAGATGAGGGTGGTTTTATCATGCTTCCTTTATCGATAACTCGACGAGTTTTCTTTGCAGAAAGATCCCTGTGATTTTCCAATATTACACTTAATCCCACCATCTCATCATGTCCTCTCTTTCGGTGGTGGTTGGGGCTTCTGTTGGACATGAATATATATAGGGGTAGCGTCACTGTCTTATGTGCAAATGCGATATTAAATTTGACTAAAAACGTGAAATGAAATGTGACTCTTTAATTAATTTTGATCGAAACACGTATTTTAACTGAAATGTTACGAACGCATCCAGTGCATATATGAGATGTGACAATTAATCAAAATTTAAGCAAGTAATTGAGATGAATAGAAAATATATAGATGCAAATGTGACGAAAATATTGATGAAGATTGTGTTAGATTTTTATCTTATATTAGATGATTTAAATTTATATATTTATGTTAAGTAAAATTTGATTTGATTTTAGCATATCTATAATTTATTTACGTTTCTTGTTTATTGAAATAGTTCTTATTATATATTAGAGTGTTTTAATTAAATTGATTAATAGAAAATGAGAGTTTTATTTCAATATCTTTTTTATGGTATTTATTTGTGAATCAATGGAAATAGTGTATATTTATATTCTTCGTAAATTCATTTTTGCTATACTTTTGCTATTTACATTAGTTGATATCAGAGCATATTTATTTTACGCCATATTGTACATTATATTTTGTTATCTAGATTATTTTAAGTAATCACTTTTGTAATTATGTTTTAATTGTCGATTGATTGTGGAAGTGATTAAAACATGGACATCATTATCAATGTTATTTTCGAACAAGACCCACACCAACACTGAAGCAATGGAAGCCATCGATTACATCCATCGTGCTTGCTATCTTCGACGTATATTAATTAATCTAATTTAATAATTTTTTCTATAGATCTTTCATACATTAAGTACATTTTTTTAAATAATATTAATTTTTTTTTATGTGTATTAATATTTTATGTACATGAATTAATACTCTTGATTCCATTCTTTTTGAAGCTCTATTTCCTATAAAAATGAAACAAAAAAAATTACATCAATTGTAGAATATACACAATATGAGTAGGTTTTCTGTAAAATTCATTCATAATATGAGATTTATACCATTAAATATATTCACTTATATCACTAAATATATTTATTAATTTTTTAGAATTTAATTTTAATTTATAAATTTAATAATATTAATAAATGCATATTTAATAAAAGTCAATACATATATAATAACAAAATGTTGGGCCAAATTTGGCCCAATAAATTGTTACTAATTTATTTTATTAAGTTCAAGATTTTTTTAAAAGAAAAAAAAAATATATATATATATATATTAAATGATAGAGTTTTTTCATCTTCTTCTAGAGGTATATGTTCAATTTCTTGCATTTACGTATTTATTTATTTTGTGTATTTTCTAATTATATTATTTTTTAAATGAGAAAATTCAAGCAACCTATGTATTTAATATACCAATATAATTTTTATAGTAGATTTTATGTGTATATGGTTCATTATATGTATTACATTCTAATTATTTTTACTTTTGATAAAAAAATTTACATGTTAAATATTTTTTAAGACTATATATATTTTTTATATTAATTAGATATATAATTTAAATAAAAAATTATAATTGATATTCCTAAATAATAATATAGTATCATTGACATCATTACTCATGATGAGATTCTTAATATGTATCATTAGATATTTGATATTTCAAATTTTTTTGGCAATTTCATGATAATTTATTGGATTTTTTTCTTGAATGAGTATTATATATTTGAAAAATACTCACGGTAATAATATCGTGCAAAACATATTCCATTTCACGTTGTAACACATACTTCGGCGTGTAGAGTTAGTTAATATAGTGTGGTTTTAATTCATTTACTGTGGCATGCTACCTGTGGTGTTTATTCACATAATATGGTGTTAGTTCATATATAATATTTTATGTTATTTTTCTCTATAACAATCACATCTCAAACTATTTAGAATAAATTATTGTTCACCATAAAATTTATTGTGTGTATCATTCAAATAATATTTTGCTGTTTTTTTTTTCTCTTTTGAAACTAACAATTGAGTTTTTTCACAAAATTTAGTTAATAGAATAAATGCATATTAAAAGAGAAATTCAATTAAATACAAGGTTTTGAGATGGACAAAACATAGTTTCAAAATAGTTTTATGATATATTATTGTATTTTTTTTATCTTTTCAATCTAATAATTGAATTTTTGTGAATCTTGCACCTGAACAGACTAATTGTTCACAAAATGTGCACACACATGAATCATTCATGAAATTTGTATTGAATGTGTATATATGGATTGTTCACAAAATATGCAAGTACAAATCTATCATAAGAAATGCATGTATTGATCGTTCACAAAATATGCACGTATCAATCGTGCACAAAATGTGCATGTATAAAAACTTCAAAAACTAAAAATCAACAATAAAACAACCGTTCTAAAAAAATACAAAAAATATGGATAATTTTTCACTTTATTCAACAACAAAAAATACATATTTTTTTTATATAAAATAACTATAATAAAAATTAATATTATATATATTTTATATTTTTACCAATCGTCCATATGCACAGGTATATACTTAGTATTAATTAATAATAACTAACTTTATACTATAGGGGCTCATTTAGTTCGTAAGATTAAAATATATATCCGCAAAAAATATGCATCTTTAAGACCCTTAATTTAGAGATTATATAGAGATTGAGTAACCCCTTTCAATATTTCCACTTAATTTAAGGCCTTTTAAGTCAACAAACTCTATCTAGTTTAATTAAAACATATCCGAAAAGTGTGGATTATGGATTGGTATATATGCGTCACCTACACATAAGATACAAAAATGACATGGAAATTACATCTTCCTTTTCAGATCCACAGCATATATTATTTACTATTTAGGCATTTTTATTTACTTTTCACATTCACAACGCAATAGATATTATGCCATTATTATTTACTAAGTAGGCATTTTTATTTTGTTCCTTATTTGTCCCTCCTATAACACCACAAATATAAAATTTGATTGTAGTTATGAAATTGTATATTTTAGAGTATTATTTTTAAATTGGTATAATATATAAAAAAATTATATTATTCAATTCATATTTACTCTATTATGTAAAATATTTGTATCAATTTGAAAATAATATTTTAAAAATATAATTAATTTTAAATTATTTCAAAATTTATTTATAGGGGCTCCAACTATATTTGTTTCGTGACAAATATTTTTTGAGTAAAGTTATAAAATGAATCTAAATTAAATGTTTCATTTATATATTTTTAATATTTTTTTTGTTACAACCGTCTTACAAGAAATACACTTTAATTTTGGATGTGTGTCATTAATTGAGGTGGAATGGAAATGTAAATTATACGATATCTTCCTCAATTGGCTGACACCTTTGTGAAAGAGATTATATAATTCAAATTTTAAAATCAATCTCTACAATATTTTAACATAAAACTAAACTACCTTTTTTAAAATACGTTTGGCAAAATAGGTTTCAACTTTCAATGCATCATAGATAGAGCTGATAATTTCGGTTCGGCATACTCAATATTTAGCCTGAGTTAGATTTAAATTTTACAGACCCAATTAAAAAGTAGATCGGCCCAACCTGAAATATGTCTTGGCCCGATGGGCCCATTAACATGTAGAAATTGATAATATATTGACATGAAGTACCCAATATTTAGACTAGACTGAACTCAATTTTTATTTTCTCGGCTAAAGCTAGATCTGTGATATGCTTTCTTCTATTGGACAAGGGATTCAATAGTTGCCTCATACAACACTCATTGCTTAATTTCTGATTCCCGATTAAAAATGATTCGACCTGGCCCATGAATATGATTTGACCCGATGGACTGGGCCGGGCTGGACAGGCCAATTTACCAACTCTATATGCACTATATAATTTAATCAATTTTTTTGAATAATATTAATTATGTTTATTTGTTTTTCAATAATAACAACTGATATAATAAAAAGTACATTTAAAGCATAAAGTGAACCTAATATTTATAACAAAATTTTGTTCTCATGAAATATTGGATGCTTCATTCAGTAAAACATTGCCATATTTTTTATGGCACAAAAAAATTATAATAAGGAGAATGTATAAAATAAAAATTATGAAATATAAGATTTGAGGGTGAAAGATTTTAAAAAATATTTTTATTTTAAAAATACACAAACTTGTATTAAAAAAGATTAAATAAAAAATATGCTAAGCATCGAGAAATTATTAATTACTTTCTTTGTCCCATAAAAAGTTAAGACTTTTTTTAACGTTTCACAATAATTTGCAGATTACAATATTTATTTTTACATAAAATATTATTTTTTTCATTTTTATAAACCTAAATTACACATAATTTAATTCAACTATCTCTTTACTTAACATATAAAAATTTATTAAATTATATATTAAAATACAATTTCTTTAATATGCATGTTTCTCTCTTTTTTTTAATTTTTTTCAGGTTTTAGTGGGACAAAGTGTATTAATTTGTGAAACGCACGCTATTGCATGGACACGCGTCAGTGCATTATGAATCGGGCTTAAAGTAGTTGGTCAGTACCAATCCTGGGATAAGGCCACGTGGCCCGGTAACCCGTGCAAAATTCCAAATTATGGTGTCAAATTATTAGCTGAAGTTTAAGGCTTTAAAAGTGGGGCCCATATAAAGGAAAAGGCCCAATCTTGGGCTGGACTAATGTCCTTCTGTATGATACGTCCAAATCGTATTTGAAGTTCCCATTGTACCCCTTATCCTTCATCTTATGGAATATTGACTTTTTTGCTTCCCCCTTGGCCCCTTCCCTTAATATTCCATTGTTTGAATTTATTTAAATTGAGATATTTTGGAAACAACAATTTGACAGAGTAGGTGAAAATTTATCTTGTTTAAGGCTAGGTTTGGTGGGTGGGAATAAGATGGGATAAGAGGATTTTTACCCTTTAAATTAATTTTTTGATAGACAGTAGAAGAACTCCCCGATCTGTTACTGTTTACGGGTCGAAAGTTCTAATATACATTTTTATCTTTATTTCTATTGTTACTATCGTAGTATATATCTCATCATAGGGTGCGTTTGGTAGGTGAGATAAGGGTGAGATAAGAGCTTTTTTCAATGGTTTGTAACTCCTTTGGTACAATGTATTAGAATCTCCGACCCGTGAACAGTAACGGGTCGGAACTTCTTCTACCATTTCTTCTACACATTTTCACTGTTAAGTATGTACCCATAGATGTTATTACATATATTTTCGTAACAGTAACTCGTATAAGAAATTTCGCTAAGATATTTTTGCTCAATATTAACACATATATTTCCTACCAAACACTAATAAAAAAATTAGATTAAAAATAAATATTAAAATTATACCAACTACACCCTACCAAATAAGAATATAAAAATAATATATTTTTAAATATTTAGTACCAAACACTAAGATTTAATACAAATTTCACACTTAATAATTAGAATCTCACCACTACGTACTAATTTCCTACACACTACCAAACGGAGCCATATAGTATTAGAAATAAATTGTTAACAGTAATTGAGAGAGATATTTTTACTCAAATATTAACATATATATTTCCTACCAAACACCAATGAAAAAATTAGATCATTAAAAATAAATACTACCTCCGTCCCGGAACCAAGGAAAAGTAAATATGTGAGTGTAAAGTTAAATAATAAAATAAGAAAAAGTGTATTTTGTTGATTTTTGTGAGATAGAAAAGTTTCCTTTTTTGGTGTGTGAAAGAAGAGTTGGGACGTCTAAATAAAGAAAATGTGAAAGTAGTTTTGGGACGGAGAGAGTATTAAAATACACCAACTACATCCTACCAAACAAAAATACAAGAATAATATACTTTTAAGTATTTACTACCAAACACTAAGATTTAATACAAATCTCTCACTTAATAACTGAAATCTCAACACTACGTACTAATTTTCTACACACTACCAAACGAAGCCTAATAATCGCGGTTGAGTTTATGATTGTATTTCAGTCTGATAGGCACAAAATTGATTGAAAGTGGCAGTCAATTTTACAACCATCGATTAATGAGGTGGCAAGGGATATAGGATTTCCTTTCCAGTCGAAAGTAGAAAATCCGCCTGGAGGAACACCAATTTGACATCTCATTCACGTGTGTTGGGTGAGTGCTTCAGGAAATTTACTGAAATTTCGCCGAAATTTTGATTTTTTGACAGTTTTTATATTGATATTCACTGTAGTGAGATTTTTTCTAAAATATCAATAAATATCGATATTGATAAACTGTAGTTCAATTTTTCCAGAATATAATTTTTTTTTACGAAAATATCAATTTAATAAAATCAAAATTACTCTAATTTGATGATTTTGTATCATTATTTCTTAGACCAAAATGACATATTTTTTTATCTGAGCCTCATAAGACACCACTTTAGTATTAGTTGTCTAATATTCAACAATTATGCTTATAGTAAATAATTTATGTTATTGAGATTTTAAGTTACATTTAGAGAAAAGTACAAATTGGTTCAACAAATTCGCACAAATTACAAAATGATTTATGTGAAAAAAAAAACATCTTAAATTTATGTATTAAAGCTAGTAATAACACTATCCAATTTTAATTAAAATTTTTAATATTTTAAAAAATCTTCATCAATTATTTAATTTTTTTTCAGATATCAATATTTGAACTGATATATCACTAAATTTGTGGCACCGATACTTCTATTAATATCGATATTTTCAGCTTTGGATACCATACCATCCTCCTCATCTATATATATGCATTATTTTATTCAGTATATACATGCATTACAAATATATTTATATATTTTTTTCTACTAGCCAATCATTCACCAAAAATAAAATTCATCTTTCATTTTTGTAAATGTTTGTAGAAAATTGTAAAAGATGAATTTTAATAATAACTCAAGTGATTAGAATTGAGTCACCCTTTGTCTGATTTTAAAAGGAAAAGAAAACAATCAAAATAAAAGTAAAAATAATAATGATCAAATTTAAAGCGCAGATAATAAAATAGTGATCCAGTCAAAGTAAGATTAACAACTATTATTCCTTTAAGAAAAAGAGTTATTTCAAGAAAAAACCAATTTTGCCTGGAAAAAATTAGGTCAAAATTCCCACACGGGTCGGGTCCAAAGCAAACCAAATTTGCCTGACAAAAAATTGGTAAGATTAACAACTCTTATTTTAAGAAAAAACAAATCAAAGTCCACAGCAAAAATGATAACTTGGCAAAATTTCGGATGAAAATTTGTGAATAGGCTGTACATTGCAGTGAAAACTGGGTAGAAGTCCAGCTTTGAGGCTATCTGCAATCAGCTCCAACCGCCTCGTAAATCGACTTGAAACCATCCCTCTCTAAGCATTCAGCAAGTTCAGCCTAGAAAAGCATTGACACACCATCAACAAGAGAGAGAGAGAGAGAGAGAGATCAGTCCTCGTGTTGGGTAAAATGAGCACTCATACCTTTATCCGAGGTATGAGGGCAGGCCCCCCATACGCAAATGAAGTATAAAGCTGCACAAGTGTTGCTCCAGCTCGTATTTTCTTGTATGCGTCCTCTCCACTAAACAATTCATTGAGGTAAGTTGGAGGCAAAATAACTTTGATATAAATTATGTTAACAAAGTTTAAATTTAAAGTACCTGCTGATACCACCACAGCCAATCAAAGGAATCTTTCCCTATATCGAGACACGTATAAGTATTTCCGTAAAACAATCAGTTGAATAGCATCTAAACACACGTTTTTTGAAAATCGTAATTACCTTTGTAAGGATAAACATGTCCTTGAGTATGTTTGTGGATAAATTAAAGAGTGGCTTCCCACTCAAGCCACCAGTTTCTTCAGCAGCAGGATTATTGCGAACAGAATCCGGTCTTTGAACGGTTGTGTTTGATATGATCTTAAAATGGGGGAAAAAAGGTCAATCATGATTTCATGAGTGGATTAGAAAATGAAATTTTGGGAATCAAAGGACTATTTAGACCTTACTAGACTCAATTATTCAGCATGAAGTAATCACGAGGGTATTGAAGAAAGGTTGGCAGTAAGATTGTTTCAGTCTTTAGTATAAAACAGAATTTTGTGATCAAATCACACACGCACGTCACTTTCTCACAGGCAGGCATCCTCAAAGATATAACTTACTGACGACATGCTTTCCAAACTAGTTCATCTGACCAGCTTATGTGTAGCAGAAAGGGCTGCCCAAACCCCAGTTAAGGCTTTAGATGACAATTTATTAATATTGAGCTGTAAACTAAGCTGTCAAATTATCACAGCAGGGTCAATGTTTCAAAGAAAGAAATCACATTCTTTGCTCTTCCAATTATTGTGTAATCAACCAAGGAGAGTATATATATCATAGAAGCAGAGCCTATTTCCTATGTTATGGAAATATCCAATTTAAAAAATTAGCACTCCTAAACCATTTGATAACATAGGGAAGTATATTTGTGTTCTTTAACCATTAGATAGCCACATCACGAGAAATATGCCAAATTGAAGTTCCATTAGAAGGAATTTAAATCAAAGGACCTCTATATGAATGATCATGTTGAATAGTAAATTGTTGATACACTGTTGAAAACAAGATTCTGATTTAAGTTGACGACAAGCTACCAAGTACCAAGAAATAAAGTATGAACATGAAACAGATATCATTGCTGGTGACAAACAAAATGGTGAAAGGAATTATAGTTATTAGGAAAACATACCAATCCATCTACTCGAAGAGCAAGAGCAACCTACAATACAAGAGAGAAAATCTTCAAAGCCTGTTATACTGAAAGAACTAGGTACAAGATAAATATATGCCTACCGCTGCAATATCTTCGAGATCCTGCTTAGACAAATCTGGAGCAATTTTCACGAGCAATGGAGGAGGTCCTTCCTCACCCCATTGCATTTCATCACGAGCTGCTTGAACCTGACAAAATTGATTATTAAAACTATATTCAATTGATAAAACTAGATTAACTAAGAAGGTAAATACCTTCTTAACAAGGTCTTTTAATTGCTTTCTCCCCTGAAGTTGCCGCAGCCCAGGAGTGTTAGGGGATGAGATATTGATAACCTAAACACATTCAAAGATTAAATATTTTGAAGTTGGAATATCACACAACAGAATCTGTAGCAGAGAGTAAGGACAGACAAAGATCTCAAGATGCTCCAATTTTGCAATAAGTGTATATATACACCAACAAAAAAATACATAGTACACATCAAGCATATTTATACTCTGTATATCCCAAACTGTATTGACCCTGATTTTAAGATACGGAAGTACAGCCCCACTAAGTCATAGCCAACACCCAACCACCACTTTAAAGGACACCCACGTCTCTAGTCTGTAAGCTTATCCTGAGTAAAGTTCAGGAGTGTAGTTTGGAGATGAAGAGCATACCATATTCAAACAAACAATATGATTTAGCATTTGGGGTTTTGGGGAGCTCTCCTAGCAGAATTTCTGTGATGGATAACTAGCAGAAGTATATTACGGATTGGGTGGCGCATGTATTTTGGTGAATGGAAAAAAAAAAATTCAGAAAGACATACTTAAATGAAAATATACAGCAAGCATAAATCTTTGGCTGCACCCATTCTTCACCCTCCCGTTAATAGAAGGCCTTGCTCTTATACTAATATATTGCTTACTGCTGTGGACTGTGAACCCCAATTCTTCACGACCACCAAAACCACATGGTCGTGAATCCTTTCTCACCACAGCCAGCACTAAGTATCTAGGATGAAAGAAAATATGTATAAGTATATATTGGCCAAGCTTCACGTGCCTTTCAATGTTCAGAGTTTATAACATCAGCCTGGTTTTAATGTATTCACCTTATTAAGATTCAAAAAATTTAAGCTGATCAGAGTGTAATTTTAGAAGAATAGACAGAAGCATTACATAACCAGATGGTGTGGTTGAGAAATTCAGAAACTTTAACAAAGACTTTTAAAGTAAATCACGTACCAGATAATCAGCATATTGAGATAAAGTATGAACTCCTTGCACGTAATCGGCCGTGGCATCTTCACTAGTCTTGTTCTTTCCAAGGTTAACCCCAAGGATTCCAGGACCAGCTTTTCCTCCATGTACACCATCATCTTCTGCCAGAGATGAACTGCTTGATGTTTCTAACTTCCTTTTACCATGTTGTGCACCCAAACGCTTTGCAACAGCAACAATTCCTTCGCTATTGAAGCCACATCTATTTATGATAGCACTGCCAAGATTTCTCAAAGGAGTTGGATAGGAGAATGCTAGTTCACGTTACACACTATGTAAAGGTTTACATGCTCCTTATTATTAGCACTTAAATAAAACGAAATACTACCTCCGTCCCAAATCAATTTGCACACTTTTTATTTTGGGTTGTCCCAGACTAATTTGCACACTACTTAAAAGGGAAACATCGATTTGCGTGCACACTCACAAAACTTTCCACACATCTACCCATATACCACTACTTTATTTAAAAAATACATTTTTCTTAAACAACGTGCACTCTCATGGGTGCAAATTGGTTTGGGACGGAGGGAGTATCAATTATAATGTACAACCTTACCCTTCATTTCGCAATCTAAATATACGTGGTTTTGGATTTCCCTCCTGTGGAACTGGAGTGACTGATCCAACCTCCACAAAGCCAAATCCCAACCCAAGTAAACCTTCAACAGCCTCAGCATTTTTGTCAAAACCAGCAGAAAGACCAACTGGATTGGAGAATCTCCTTCCCCAAACTTTGAGTTCTAATATTGGTGGATCTTGTCTCTTCTCTATAGGGACCCATCCTCGAGCTGCAGCAGAAACTGCCAATCGGTGGGCAACCTCTGGATCCAGAAATGCAAAGAAAGGATTGACTAGTTTTGTTGCATTGAATAGCCAGCCACTGCATAATTCAAGACATGTCAAAGTAGACATTCACCTCAAATTTAATATATGCAAAGATTTCATAAAACTCATGCTTGTTTAAGCCATTTTGTTGTAAACAGAACTTCTGCCTCAATATGCAAAGCCCCAATATTTGCCACAGGCTATGATGATATGAGAATTTCTAATAATCTCAATTCCAAACATAACAAAGTTTTGGTAATGAAATTAGTGAAGTGTCACTGGTGACCAGACTCTGTTCAATACAGCCTCATACCTCAAAAGAGCACGAGTTACTCAGGAACAGTTATTGAATCAGTTATCCAGTAGATGTGTTTCTATGTACTCCTAGTCTTTCATTCATTAATGATGTGTTATCATTTCTCAGCAGAAACAAATAAAGTAGTTAATCAAAAAAAGAAAAATCCACTCTAAGAGATTCACACAGATCACAAGGCATTCTATTTGAACTATTGCAAATACTGAAGAATACAAGAAAGGTTGCATCCGCAAAAAACCATCATATACCAGAAAGTTGCCTCATCCACAGTACTTGCATATGCGCCTCCACCTATAAGTAAACCTATAGTTGCTGCTGTAAGTAACCTACCCTGCAATTCATATCCAAATCTAAGCATATGAAATTAAAAAAAACCTAGAAAGGAAAAAAGAATATTCTGTAATCCAGAAATCTGCAATTAAAATTTACTCTGTAAACCCACGGGTCAAGTATTTATCATGAAATGACATTTTAAGTTCAATACCACAAAAGTTTCCTAAAACAAGAAACTAAAAGTTAATGAAGGCAAGTAAAAACTAAGCTCAAATGAACAGTTTGTAAAAGGATGAATGGTCTTCACTCTTCAACCAAACACAAAAGCCGTGGCACTTGAAATAGCCATTTCAATGGTGCATTACACAAAAAACTAAATAACCCTAAGGGCCAGTACAACAGTCGACATGAATAACAGAAAAATACTAATTATCTTGCCTTCTTGGGCAAAAAGCAAGCTCATTTATTAGCAAAAGCAAAATCCTCTTCGGAATCTCCCAAAAAGTTAATAATGCTAAGTAATAAAAGGTTGTTTTTACATAAGAATGGGAAGCCAAGAGATGAAAGCGGATCATCCAACTCTCACTGTAGCTGCTGTTCCACAAGTATTTACATGTCAAAAGCTGCATTCACACAGTATAGCAAGAAATTACCAGAAAAAAGAAATTACCTTCTTCGGAACATGAGGAACTTTTTTGGGTATTGGAGGCGGAGGAGTTTGAGTAGCAGCAGTTGAAACTTCGGTGCAGAAATGATGCCGGTGAGTATTTTTGGATTTCACATTTCGATAAAGAGCAGAATTTCTCATGAACTTCAACGCAACCCGCATCGCCATATTTATCTGTTAATTTCTAACAAGAAGAAGCAATAATTGCTGGAAAAACGTCAAGTCTCAGCAATTGGGAACGAGCCTGGTACGCTATGCCTCTGTATGTATATGTGTATGTATACCTGCAATCATAAATTCACATAAAAGGGCTCCGATTCTGCAAAAATATCTCTGTGGAGAATCTGTTTGTGTTCGCAATGCGAGTTTGAAAAGGAAGGAGCGGCGTAGCATAATCCAGGGTTCTTTTCTTCCCTTTTTTATTCTCGTTCATGGTTTTTATATTTATATTTTTCCTTTTCATTTAATTATTTAAGGTGTTGTTTGGATCCGCTTTTCGTTTTTTATGAAATTGACTTTGGGATATGAAGTAACAAAACCTCACTCCCAAACAGGTCTTGGCTCAGGTACCAGCATGGATGCGGAAGGTACAATGTTTTCCATAAAGGAGCCCTTTGTTCCAAGGGAATTTGCTAGGGTACAACTCCAATTGCGTCCTCTCTCTCAACCTATACATACAAAGTCAATACGTATATGTGCGCTTCAATTTCATTCCTCAGACTGCCGTCACCTCCAAGTAACACACTTCTCGCGAGTATTAAAACCCCTAAACCCCGGAAAATGGCCACATCAGCGGCGGCGTATCAGAAGCTTCTAACCGTCGGAACGAAAATCATCGCCGTCGGCCGTAACTACGCAGCGCACGCGAAAGAACTCGGAAATGCCGTACCTAAGGTATACTAATCGAATTTAGTTGCACTTTAGGACAAATGTTCAAGTTACATAATTTTGATCCGATGTTTTCTGAAGGAGCCGGTCCTGTTTCTGAAGCCGACGTCGTCGTATTTGGTAAACGGCGGTAAAATTGAGGTGCCGGAACCTCTGGAGGCGCTGGATCACGAGGTTGAGCTGGCGGTGGTCATTGGTAAACGCGCTCGCGACGTGCCAGAGGCTGCGGCTATGGACTACGTTGGAGGTATTATACATTTTTTACATATTTTAGCCAGGAAACATGTTAGGCGAGTATATTATATCAAAATTGTCATATCTAGATCGTTGATTATCAAAAAATGATACGGAAAATGGATTGATATTTATGGAGCTGTTCATCATTTAGCTCATTATCATGAGTTGAGATAGCAGAAGAGTTATTTTTATAGACATTTAGGGCATGTTTTGAAACTCTATAAAATTAGTTTTTTTTCAAAAGTTGTGATGGGGAGCTTTGAAAAAAAAGTAGTTTTAGAAGCTATTTTAAGAGTTCTAAAACAGGCACTTATTCATCTTTTTGGTGTTAGAAATTTATGCACACAATGAGTATTCCAAGCTCTAAATTATTGTGTACTTTCGAGTTTTTGCTGTGACATTAAGACTATGTAAGACTGTAACCATTTACATATACTGCAATTGAATGATTTGATATTTTGTGCATATTTCTTCTAGTTCTCCTGCTATGGGTATCCCTTGACGATTGGGTAACGGCACTCCCCAAATTTATCCTTATTCAAACAAAAGGAAAGACTGGGCTTGCAATGTCTTGCACACTCTTAGAACTTTTTGAGGCTTCATAAGTTTTACTCAATGTTTAAGGTCAATTGTTTATCCCATCATCTAGTTATTGACTTTCTTGTGTCCTAGGTTATGGTGTTGCTTTGGATATGACTGCAAGGGAGATCCAATCCGCTGCTAAGGTTAGTACACTGTTACTAACATTTTATGGTGAACAGTTCAGCATAAACTATATATGTGATACAGAAGTGCAATTTTGATGTTAATTTCAAATTGAATCTCATTCACTCATAACAAGATTTCAGAATTGCTTGGCCATTTCTATTTTTCTTCTTTGTGTCCCTCTTACATTGTTGTAGATTCCTAACGTTGTCAATTTTATGCTGAAGTCTGCAGGTCTTCCATGGTCAGTAGCTAAAGGACAAGATACCTTTACACCAATTAGCTCTATTGTAAGATCTTAATTGTTGATTTTTTTCCTTTTAATTTTTTGATATATATTATGATAAGTATGTCCAATATGGATATGATTGAACGCAAGCAGTAATGTGATGCTTTCTTGACTGAGAGATTATTTGAGGCTTTCCATTTTGTATTATATTATTACATACTCTGTTCCTTATTGTCATATGTCTTTTTCCCTTCTATAAATTGAACAAATCCTAGTGGTTTACTTTCAAAGACTTATTTATTTATTCATTATTCTTGAAGAAGGAAGTGCCTTTAAGATTATATCTAGAAACTGTGTATAGTTTCTATGATGATGCTGATTGTGATGTATATATTGAAGATTTTCTTCGAAAATACTTTATCCTTAATTTGTTTAATTCTAATCTGCAGTTACCCAAATCTATGTTGCCAGACCCTCATAACGTGGAACTGTGGTTGAAGGTACTAGTCTTTTTTTTTTACCTACTGCACCTCTGGGCTTCTCTCTAAATCCTTTCTATTTGTAGGTTGATGGAGAAATAAGGCAGAAAGGATCAACTAGTGACATGATATTTAAGATCCCATTCTTGATTAGCCACATCAGCTCTATCTTTACGCTTCTCGAGGGCGATGTCATTTTAACAGGTATTATAAAATTGATTATTGTGTCTTCATTAATACACAGTATTCCATCTCTTAACAGGTCAAAAACACATAATATTATTTTTCTTCTGGCTGTATCTTGTAAGATAAATGTCAACTGACATGTAGAAAATTATCAGGTAGCTTAAGTTGTATTCTCATTTGGTCTCCATTTTGCAGGGACTCCTAAAGGTGTCGGCCCTGTTAAGGTAGGTCAAAAAATTGAAGCCGGTATAACAGGCCTGTTGGATATACATTTTGATGTTGGAAGACGCCATAGAGAGTAAGGCTCAATGACATCAAAACCCTACATCATCTAGGGGCTTGTTAGGTTTTCTGCAGCAGAGTTGGTGCAGCTGAAATAATTCTAGTTTTGATCATTTTCTCCATTGTAAAATTGTTCTTTTAGTCATGAACTATGTCCTTCGGAAAAAAGGAGGACTTGTGGTGATTTCAAATCATTCGTCTCGAAGTCTGTCTACTTGGATATTATACGAGAACACCGCATGCCCAATGTACTGAAATGGAAGAATCATGTTGATTATCCTTATAAAATAACTTGTTTGAGACATGAATTTGAGTTAAATCTCACCAAAGACATGCTCTCTACCTGACTTTGAACAGTTACTTTTCTCCGATGTATCTAATCACTTTTACCCACCACAGTTGTTTTCAGATCAGTATTCTTTCTAATTACGATATGTCATGGCTCTATAGGAGATTAGAGTTAAGAGTAATGCTAATCTGATGCTTTACTACTATATTGACAACACTTGAATCTTCATAATGAAAAAAAAAGGAAGCGCTATTGTA
Source organism: Prunella vulgaris (assembly GCA_026898435.1). NCBI lineage: Eukaryota > Viridiplantae > Streptophyta > Magnoliopsida > Lamiales > Lamiaceae > Prunella > Prunella vulgaris. The sequence goes on from JAPKLY010000002.1 coordinate 4,497,180, forward strand.
TTCTACTACATCACATCAGCTACATTTGGACAAGTGCATTGTTTATTACTAAAGAGAAGAAATGATCCTGAGTGATTATGATCTATCCTAACCAAGTAACAATCTCCCACCAGATTCAAAAGATGTGAATCCCGCCATCCTGCTGAAGTATTGGAGGAGGCATTCTTCAGGTTATCATGGTTGATCATCTTTCCCTTCAGATTGAAATCCAACCAATAGTTATGGCGAAATAAATGTTACAGACATGAACTTCAACTACGTTATGTCAATCGTCTAAATTACAATTCATTAGGTTATAACTAAATAAATTATCCCACAAAATGCATTTCCAACGGAGCAACTAATCGCGATTTTCGTCTCTTTTTACCTTGAGGTGTGCATCTAGCTCTACTTCCTTTTCCCAGATTCATTGAGGATCTTCGACTTGAATCAGATCCTTGAGGTGATGAGTTTACATGAGGGTGGTTCTCCTTGTTGCTTTTGGGTTTAGCATGTCCTTTCCCTAGAGGAGACGACTTGGGTCTCTTTTTAGATGCCTGAAGAGGCACTCCCTTCTTCTCATTTTTAAGCAGTTGGACAAAAAATGGAGCCACATTTGTATGGCAAACTGGTGATGTACCCGTGCTGCTTCTCACCAAATCAACGTCTCCATTGTTTACCTAAAATAAGACATTATTACGAGAAAATCTCAGTCGACAGTGTAAACATGTAGGTGTGGGGTGTGGGTGTTACCAGTTGAAGAAGAGCAGAAAATGTTCTGGCAACATCGTGCTTCTCTTGGCCCTTGACTACATCAGTAAATGACAAAGCATGCCCGTCGTCTCCTTTGGTGGACAGCTTGTCCAGAACTTTTTCACCGTATTTGTGAATGTCAAACGATGGACGAGCATCCTGTAATAAATAGCTACCATTATCATGCAAAGATGTGAATCCTATGAAGAACATTCAACATGGTTTGGGGAAACTTTACGTACTTGCTCTTCCAAATCCTGCTCGATTCTTTGCTTCCATGTGGAAACTCGAGTAGCCATTTCTGTCTGCTTCTCATTTTCAGCCATGGTAGCAAGAAGAGAATCCTGTATTGACGGTTTTACTAGCATGTGTTACATCAGAGAATTTCTACAAACTCAATCATTTCAATTAAGATCATAGTAGACTAGTAGTAGTTGGTATCATTTAATATGTACTAGAATTATTCCCTCCAGAAATTAACAAAATCTGTTGACTATATTTTCTAAATACAGCAATATCTAATATCATTGCCGGTGGAGGAAAGCTGGAAACATGTTCTTACCAAGTGAGATCGGCATAGATCATCGAGGTTTTCATGAGCAATTGGATCTTCACACTGCATAAGTGAAAAAATCAGTCTTTTGTGAAGGCGTCAATGCATTCAGCCAGTCTAAATGAAATCAACCAAACCTTATCTTGGCATGGAGGTATGTTCTCAGGACTGTGGCTATTATTATCAGGCATGTCAAAATCGGGTGGCCCGATATCTGGGTCTCCACTATCATATCCATTATCTTCATTATCATTTTCAGGACTAGAGAAGGCACCATTTGATCTCATCTTCCCCAAAACCAGGGATTCGCGCAGCTGCAAAGAGCAGTTCAGTTGCAAAAAAGGAAGGAAGTCAAGTTGAAAACAGAATTACCAAAACACCAACCTTCTCATAGAGCGTAAGAGATTGTGAATTTCCAATTTTTTCTGAGGCACCGAATTTTGCTTGCCATATTTCAGTTAGTTCAGAGCTAATAGGACCATTAAGTTTTGCAGGAGGAAACTCTGCAGCCAAAGGTGTATATTTCCTGGAACCAACACCTAGCTTCAATTTAGCTTTCACTGCATGAGAGAAAATGTGATGAGAGGCATTATATGGAAAATAACTCGGGTTTTCAGTGCATCAGATGAAAGTGGAAAAATCCAAACAACCTTTCTTATAAGGTTTAACTTTCAAAGTTCCTGGTTCATGAGGATTCAAAGGTTTCCACGGATCATCTTCATCATCATCATCATCATCAAAATCATCCATGCCTCCAGGTTCTGAATATGCATCTTCCATTCCAAATCCATTGTTTCTGTCTGTAGGAAAATCGACGGCAGGAGAAGAACACCCAATATTGCAGTCATTAGATTCAAATCTTTGATCAACACAAGGTGACTGGAGGATATTAGCATCATTTGTCTTTTTAGAAGACTTTTGTGCACTTCCCCCAGATCGTCTTGATGGAGACTGAAAGCTTTTGTGGCCTCTAGATGTTACAGAATTGCCCTTGTAAACACTAGCTGGCCCTTTGCCAGCTTTAGAATCAAGGAAGCTGTCAACTACAGCAGCATCACAAGAGTCCAGAAGAATGAAATCCTGGTAAAGATCACTGGTGGCTAACTGCAACAATAAACTAAATTGTTTTCAACAGGGATATGCAATGATGTTTCTATAATGCTAAGAGTAACATGATTTTACCAGGTATGACTCTAGCTCCCCCGCTTCACCACCAACATCCAAGCATTCACCTTCAAGCACAACTAGATTTGCAGGGGGTCTCACAAAAAGAGAATGTGTATCTCTACAAGTTGTGCTGTCCAGCAAATTCTTTGCTTCCACTGTAACATGAGTTGGCCAATTGCGTCAACTGGTGAAAAATATATACTATTTTATTTTCAAAGTACAAATGACATAAAAAAAGTCTACCAGGTATGTCATCCAAACCCCAAAATGAATCATCCCCTTCATCTTGTGCACTATGTGCACGTGAATCTGATTGACTAGATGGACCTGCTGCTTGATCTTCTTGACTGTTGGAATAACGAAGGTTAAAAAAAAACTTCTACTAGAAAAGTTAAAATAGGTCCCAAGTTATACCAAATCCATCAGTTACCATACAATAAGTACGTCAAAAGTGAAGTAATTCACTGGGCTTCATAATGTTTTAACAATTGACCCATTAGCACATAGGAGAATTTGTAGTTCCCTGAATCAGTTATCCAAGTGAACCAGATAAGTATCAGGCATCTGCAATTTATCATTGAGATTTAGTATCCTTGTCTACAAGATTGCTTACCTCCCAAAGAAACTTCCTGCTAAGGCTGCTATCAAAACCTATCAATACCTCCTTTTGAAATCTAAATAATCTATTTTCATACACAGCATGATAGTTTTTGCACTAAACTAACCAAAGGGTTAACTTTATAGCTTTAATTGAAAAAATGCTTTTCTTTTTTGCACTAAAGAAATGGCCGAAATACAACCCCATTCACTAACATGTACTCCCTTCGTCCCACTATAAACTTTATGTTTTTCCATTTTGGTCCATCCTATTATAAGCTTCCTATTCCACTTTTGTCAAATTCTTTATATATTTATATCACAACTTTTACCTAAAAGTGCCTAAATAATATATGTCCCCAAACCAAACAAGAAGCAAATTGGGGGATGGGGTAAGTACTTATAATTCACTTTCACAAGCAAATCAACAACATTACTTCCATTACAATCATCTCTCCAAAACAAGATGAGTTACAAAGTGACAAGTTCTTTACACATGGCCAGTTTGGTGGGCTATCTATAGCACTTAAACCAAAACGCACAGCATTGTCCATTTTGAATCCAAGCAGATCCTTCTGCCTAGATACTACAAAATAATCTCTCATCAAAGACATTGTAGGGAAGTTAAAAAAAATTTGTGGTGCTACTGCAATTCATCTTTTATATACCCAATTAAGCATCGTATCATATGTGAAAGTTTGCTTTCACCTCAAAACTCTAGGGATGAGAGTGCAGAAAGATTCTCACCCCTGAAAAAATGAACTAATTACTGAATTCAATTCGTCCCTACTACTACTACATAAAACAACAAAATACTGATCATAATTTGACAAGTCTGAAATGGTTATAAGAGCAAGAAACTTGATAGTCAACAAAGGAACTTGTAATAATCATAATCAAACTCCACAAACAATAAACCCAAAAGAAAAAAGGTGAAGAAAATTAAACCTTTTCTGCGAAATGAAATTCAAAGCATGCACAACCAACGAATACAGGTACTCCACTTTCCTACTATACACCTGCACAGATCCCTGAAGCAGCAAAGCAGCTACAGTTCCCACCCAAGAAAAAAAAACAGCTTAGGGATAAATCTCAAGAGAAAAAAGGTAACACACTTCAAGATATAACCTTGCTTAAAAATTAATTTACCTTCAGCAAAATTCACAGAGAATATGGTATCTTCGTCACCGGATATCTGCCCCGAGCAAATCTTTAGCAGATACTCCTCCAAATTCTTCGCCAAATCGACGGTCCAATTCGACTCGAGGTCACGAAGAGGCCGTACTGTTTGAAGAAATCTCCCGGAGGAAGACTCGGGATTCTCGCAATCGCCATTCATCTTCTGCACATATATTCAAAACCTTCCATTACAGCTACACTTCAGTTTTGCAGAATTCTGCCATTAGAAGGAACCTAGGGTTTGCTAAATTGGGCGAAATTGATGGGTGGATTTTGTGAACGATAGTTCGTGTGTGTGTGTGTGTATGAGAGAGAGAAAATAGAAAGAGGGAGTGAGATTTGAAAGTTTTGGTAAAAATGATTTCCCGCTCGCTCATGGAATAAGATGATGAGAGAGAGAGAGAGAGCGAGCGTCTCTTGTGGGCTGGGCCTACACTTTAATAATTACATTGGTGACATACGATAATAAATGAAAGGGCTGTATATACAGATTTTGAATTGGTAAATACACTTCCTAAATTTGTTCAGTACTCCCCCTTCATAAAAACTTTCACCCGAGTATTATCTCAAGACCTTAACATAGGCACATTAGATATTTTTAAATCAAGTATCAAATTTTAATTCTTTTTTAAAATTTAATAGAAATACACAATTAGCAAGAGAATAATAAATATGAATAATTAAAAATTCAATATATATAAAATAATATTAAAAAAGATATTCAACAAAAATAAAAATTGAAACATTCAACATTCATCGTCCGACCTAAACTCATCCTCATTCTCACTTTGACTATTCCTACAACTCGTGCTTCTAAAATCGATCGGAGGACGTCGAGGTGGCGGAACACCGGTAATATGAGATATATTTTACACCAAACTCTACAAATTCAGGTTCGCATGGACATGACCTTCATCTGCGTCCTCACTTCCTAAACTTATGCTCCTAGGGATGGCAAATGGATTGGATCGGGCCAACTTGACATTGGTCTTCGAGTTGCTCTCATTTTGCGGACCGGATCTATTACCAAACGAACCTATATTTAAAAGCCCAGTCTGGTCCTAGATGGGACACCAATCCAAAATGATCAGTTATTTTAATAATTTAATTTATAAAATAAATTATTTATATCTGATTGTAATTTAAAAATTCACAAATCACAATTAAATTAAGTTCAAACAATAATTCATATAAAAAAAGTCAAATGATAATCTAAAATAAATAATAATTCATGACCATAAGTGTTATTTACAATGTTAGAAATTTCAAAATAAACAAGATAACTTTAAAATAAATAATATCGCAAATTATATTTTACTTGATTGAAAAAATTAGGACAATTTGTATATATATGTTTATTGTAGTTTATTAAAAAAACTGGATCGTCTAAAGTTTGGGCCAAACCCGATTGGTCCAGCACGCCTATTAGGAGGGACCAAATAGACCAAGTTCTTTTCGGATCTATATTTTTAGACCTGGTTTAGCCTAAAGGATGGGCAACTGGTTCGGTCCATCAGACCATTCTCATTTTGCCACTCCTGGATGCTTTAGGTTGGGAAAGGGATTGTACGAAATTGATGGCAAATGGAGAACGGTGGGCGGCAAAGGAAATGAGGCGTGGTAAAAGAATTAGCGACTATCATTGGGTCAAAAACGATCTCAGAGTTGTTGGCCATTAATGCCAGATCCGTTTCTGATGCACATGTCAAATACGGAGGTTAAAAACCATTTAAGATGGTCACTAACAAAAAAATCGATCTATTTTTTTTTAAAATTTTGAGATTAGTGACTGCCTGAATAGTCGCTAAATGGACGGTCAATTTAATGTCCATAATCTTTTTTTGATACTTTAGTTAAATTGGTGAATAGAGTCTGCATGCAAACGATCATTAATTGTAAATAAATTTTTTTATAGCACACATTTTACATTTAGCGACTGCTTAGACGGTCACTAAGTCGATTTTTGGGCTCCGAGATCACCTAGGCGGTCACCGAACAAGTTTGCGACCGCGTTAGAAGGCGGTTGCTGTTTTTGATCCGTTTAGCGATCATCGTGTAAGGCGGCCGCTAAATTATGAATTTCGTGACCAGTGATTTGACCGCATGTCTCAAACAGCTATAAATCGATCGCTAATGCATAGAATAAGCGACCAATTTGAAGTCGTTGGATAATTCCAATTGCTAATAAAATATGAATTCTTTTAGTGACCATTATTGCTTCATTTTGATAAATGATATCCAGTAATATTAATAGGCAGGCTATTTCGCCCCTTCGAGATACAAATACGCATCACCCCCATTAATTACATTTCAAATCATTCCAAGGAAAAAAAAAAAAAAGAGGTGATAAATAAAAAAGAAAATAGAATAAATAAATAAATTAAACGCGCATCATAGTGGGCACATATGGCACTCCAGAGTTCTTGACCCAGAGATCGCCTTTGTAAGCCCTGCCACCAGTCCAACTCTCCGCAATCTGAGGAGTGATCTTCTTTATGCCCTTCCACCTGACCCGCCTCGCCTGGTTCGACCCGGGCCCACGGTTGGCGAACTCACCGTAGTAGAGCGTGTCCAGGGCGAAAGTTCCCATCCACGGGGCCCACCCCTCGGGTGCAATGAACCCGCCGATGTTGGACTGCATGATGATGGTCCTGGAGAGCTGCTTCCACGGGCGGCCTAGGTAGACCTTGACGGGGGGATTGGCCTTGAGGAGGGCGGCCTCGGCGGAGAAGTGGCCGTTCTGGATGACGATGGCTCCGATGGAGCGGGAGTCGACTCGGCCCTGGGCGGTGACCATGCAGGCTTGGTTCTTGTTGGGCATGCGGACGTTGAATTTGCAGTTCTGGAAGAGGGCGAGGGAGTCGCCGAAGATGAAGTCGATGGTGCCGGAGATCCAGCAGTCGCGGTAGTACTGACGGTAGTTGTGGGCGTAGAGGGTGTCTTGGTAGCTGTCGATGTTGACGTTGAAGAAAACGGCGCGGTCCGCTGACACGCGGAGGGCCACGGCCTGGTGGCCGGCTGCGCCGGCCGTGTTCTCGAAGGCGATGTCCTTGGCGAGGAAGTCCTCGCCATTGACGGCTGCAGATTTTATTAAGAGTTGTTAGATGATCATTAAAGAAGTTATTTTGGGCACGTGAAATCATGTGTGTGACATTTTTATTAAAGAATAATATTTAATAAATCACCATGATTTAAGTTGGGGAAAATGGTTTCTTTTTGCCCTTTATCTTCACCCATCTATTATGAATTTAGTTCTCTAACTACTTTGAATTTCATTTTAGTCCTTTATCATTAAAAAAGGATGAGAATTAATTTTTTAAGAAAAATAAAGGATGAAAATCAAAATTTTTATAAAATAAAGATTAAAAAATAAATTCTTTTAAAGATAAAGGATAAAAATCAAATTTTTTAAAAGATAAAGAACTAAAATCAAATATTAATCGCCAAGAGGACCAAAACTGTGATTGGTGAAAGATGAATGACGAAAAAAACCATTTCCCCCCTGTATGATAAAAAGGGAAGGGAGGGTATATAAGTAAATTACTCACCAAAGGTGGCAGTGTGGTAGGTCTTAACACCCTTAGCGAAGCACTTATCACCGGTGATTCTAGTCTTCAACGGCCCTTCTCCGGTCAGGATAACCTGGTTAGCTCCCTTTGGGATCTCAACATTCTCCTTGTAAATCCCCGCCTTAACATGAATATGAAAAGGGTTCTTATTCTTCTTCGGGATGGCTGCAATCGCCGCTTTAATTGTCTTGTATTTCCCGCTTCCGTCTAGCGCCACCACGGCGTCCGGCCCACGGCGGACGGCCGCCAGGATCCTCCTGTCGACGAACTCCTCCTCAGCCTTGCTCTTCTCCGACAGGAGGCGACGGCTGCCGATACTTCCGAGACTCAAAGATGTAAGAATTGAAGAAATGTCGGACACCATAGCAAGGCCATTGCTGGACAATTCCCTGGCCGTCCTCAACAAATTCTTCATCTTCTCCCCGGCGTCGCCGGTGGTGTTCTCGAAAGCATCCACGCACGTCTCCTGGTTCGTGATGACGGCACTCAGCCATGTCTTCAGGTCCTCGATGTACTCCTCGGCTTTGATGGCTTCAAACTCGCCGACTTTGTCGACCGATCTTCTCAGATCGTCGACGGCGGTTTCCAGCACTTCCTGGTATAGGAGGGAAGCAAATTATGAAATTGAAAATTTCAATTTTAAAGGTAATATTGTAATTTTAAAGTTAAAATGGTATTTTTTTTTCTTTTCTGGTTAATGTGGCCAAAATACAATTTAGCCACGTAACCACTAACTATTTCGACAACTAAACAAGTACGAATGGACAACTAAATTTTATTTAATTTTAAGGATATTGTAGTCTTAATGAAATGAAATGGTTAGAATTTTTTTTTTTTTATCAATGTGGCTAAAATAGAATTTAACGGCACAATAAATGGGATATATATATATGTAAATAAATATTGTAGAATATCCTAATACCTGGCAGACGTTGAAGGCGTCCTTGGTGCTCTCATCAGCCGCGGCTTCCTTCAACGTCGTCGAGTTTTTGAGGACATCGCCGATGTTTTTAACGGTGGCATCGAACGCGAGCTTGATCAGCTCCTTAGGGTTTGTGGTGTTGGCTTGGGCGAGGGTTTTTTCGCACGTTTCTTTATAGTCTGTGGGGGCACAAATGGCCTGCACGGACTTGGCAGTGGTGGTAAGGCCACCACCGTTCTCTCCATTGGATGACTGGCTGGAGCCGCCGTTTTTGGTACTAACCACAACGGCGACTACAGCAGCTACCAGCAGAATGGAGGCCAGTCCGGCAACGAAGATTTTCTTCTTACCACCGTCCCCCATATTTATTCTTATTTATTTTCTTTTTTATTTATTTATCAGAGCTCGGCCGAAGGTTAAGGTTTCCTTCCTTTATTATAAATATTTTTTGGGACGAGCCCTGAGATGTGATGGAAAATTCTGGTTGATAAGTATATATAGTGGGGAAGGTACATGGGAGTCCGCTAAAAGGGTTTGAGGCTGTAATTTGTTTAGTTTCTAAAAATAGAAATGTAGGAAAGGATGATCGATTTCGTAGGAGGTGAGAGATGAATTGTAGCCATGCATGCCAAGTTGTGGAAGTAGTTTGATTAAGATCCTATTTTACTCTATGGATTGGCATTTTTTCATTTGATCAAAACTAGAAGACCCGGTTTCTTATTCAAGAGTGGATTTGTTTTGTTTTGTGCCAAATCATTATTTTATTTCAAAGATTACAAAAACAATTATTTTTATAATTTTATTGAAATTATTTTAATATTTTAATAAATAGCAAAATAGATTAAATGTGACTATTTTATAATTTATTTAAAAATATTTTAATTAAAATAATATAAAAATAATATTTTATATTTAAATAGATAGTATATACAACAAATAATTAAAAATATATGTAATAAAGAATAAAATAAATATATAAGATATATATATATATATATATATATATATATATATATATATAATAGTATTAAAATATAACAATCAACTCGTCTAACTCTTCATCTTTGACTAAAAAAATATTTTGATTAAAACGATTAAGAAACGTGTGTAAAGACACTCGTGTTTATAATAAATAGTGAAAAAAATTATAAATTATTTTATAATTTTATTAAAAATATTTTAATTACATGTACTCGTGTTATTAAATTGTGAAAAAAATTACAAATGTGATTATAGGTGATTACAAAGGTGATCATAAGACGGTGTCATATATATTTTTTTTTCTAAATTTTAGTTTTTTATAAGTTGCTAAAAGTATTGGAAAAAATGTTATATATTGCTTACAATTGAGCTCGTATAGGGTTTGATTCGAGCTCAAATTGACCTAGATTTACAACTTTTCAAAGTTATTATCCTACTTTTTCATGTCCGAAAACATATTGTCCTACTTTTCTAAGTCCGAAAATATATTGTCCTACCTTTCCAAGCCAGAAAACATATTGTCCTACTTTTCCAAGTCCGAAAACATATCGTCCTACTTTTTCAAGCCCGAAAACATATTTTCCTTAAATTACAACTACCTTATAATTAATTACTGTCCTAAAAAAATATTTTTCCCATATACATACTATATACAATTTTCAGTGCATAATAATCTTCACACCTTCTTAAATTTGTGAAACAAAATTTTAAAAAATTGAATATTATTAAGAGAAAGAAAGGGGAAAAATGTTTTTTTAAGGCCAATAGATTAGGGGGGTTAGCAAAAGGAGGCCCATAAGTTTCCGGGCTGGCAATTTAAGGACCGCACCTTTTCGGGCTGGTAATTTAAGGACCACAACTTTTAACTTGGCAATTTAAGGACCGCAATTTTTTTAACTTGACAAATTAAGGACAAATTGCCCTGTATTAGCTCCAATTGGGCTGATACGGGCTGGAGCTTATACGGGTCAATTTGTCCTTAATTTGCCAAGTTAAAAAACTGCGGTCCTTAAATTGCCAAGTTAAAAAATTGCAGTCCTTGAATTGCCAAGCTAAAAAGATGCGGTCCTTAAATTGCCAGCGAACAAATTTACGGGCCTCCTTTTGCTAACCCCCTAACCTGTTGGCCTTAAAAAAAAATTTCCCCAGAAAGAAAGTATTAATTATTTTAAATTTTAGCAAAGAGTACATAAAGATACTAATTTGAGAAAGTTGGAGCACAACCAAATATGTATTAATTAAGGGTACGTTTGTTTTGGGATTAAGGGGGTCGTGGGAAGTCATGACTTTGAAATTTTGAGATGTGAAAACCTTGATGAATAGTAAAAGTGTGTGCTTGTTTTGGGATTTTAGTAGGGTAGGATGTTACTTTATGTCAAATCAAAGTGTGATAATATTGATTTTATAGGTATAATAATAGGTATAATATATATTTTATGAGTGTTGTGTTGAAAAGAGTAATAATAGGTTTAATAGGTATTTTTAGGTGTGAGTTGAGTTTGGGATGTGAAATCCGGATGTTACATCCCAAACTCGTGTAGAGACGTGATCGCAAAGTCCTACGTCTATCCGTGCTAGTCCCAAAACAAACATACCCTAAGGGATTAAAGATTCAGAAGTCCTATAACTTGTCCCCATTTTGATTTTAATTCACATGAATTACATATTTTGATATTGGTCCTATAAGTTAGAAATATTTTGAATTTGATTATTTTACATATTCGTAGGATCAAAATATAATTTTGTTCTGTCGACATTTTGATCCTGTAAATCGGTAAAAGGATCAAAATCAAAATATTTTTAAATTTGAAAGATTAATATCAAAATGTATAATTCATGTGGATTAAATTCAAATTCGTTATAAGTTGCACGACTGAACTAGCAATGAATGTTCACTCACAATATGCAATTCTCCTTGTCATTAATTCTAATTAGGAAAAAGGGATTAATGTTTTTAAAAAGTTTGCAATTAATTACATAATTAATAGAACTGGAAAAACCATCCACAAATAATGGAGGCTCGACTATTTACAGAATGAGATATCCTAACTAAAAAATATGTTAGATTATATCCTAACTAAAGATATTCACAAATATATGCATTAAATATTACTGAACATTACTACTAATCAATTAAACCCACAATCCAAGCTGTGTGCAAGTATATATCTATCTAATCAGAGACTTGCATCATTGTGGGAACATATGGGACTCCAGATTGCTTAATCCATTCATCACCCTTAAAAACTACTCCTCCGGTCCATTTCTCAGCCATATCCTGTGTCACTGAACCCGGTCCGTAGTGTTTGAACCGGGTCCCCGGTTCTCAAACTCCGCATAATAACAAGTATCCAGCGCAAAATTCCCGGACCAAGGCGACCAACCGGTCGGGTCGATGAAATCCTCGATGTTCGATTGCATGATAATGGTTGTCGACAGCTCCTTCCACGGCCGCCCAAGGAAAGCCTTGGGCGGCGGTTTAGCGTCGAGGAACGGCGGCTCCGCCATGATGTGGCCGTTCTGGATGATGAGACCGCCGACGCTGTGGCTGTCAACCCGGCCGTCGGCGGTGACCATGCAAGCCTGGTTAGGGCCGGGCTTGCGGACGATGAATTCGCATTGCTGGAATAAGGAGAGGGAACGGCCGAAGACGAAGTCGACGGTGCCGGAGATGGCGCAGTCGCGGTAGTATTGGCGGTAGGTGTGGGCGTAGAGGGTGTCTTGGTAACCGTCCAAAGCGACGTTGTAGAAGATGGCTTTATCGCCGGAGACACGCAGCGCCACCGCTTGATGGCCTTGTGGGCCCGCCGTGTTCTCGAATCCGATGTCCTTGGCCAAGAAATTTTCGCTATCCACGGCTGCGATATATAAGAGTACATTAAACTTTTAAATGATGTTTTTTTAGAGGACAATGTCTTATGGGTGTGTGCAGAATTAAGATACTATCTTTTCGACTTGCAGAATTAGGCGACTATCTTTACGACAAATTATGACAGTATCTTTATGGTCATGTGAAACTAAAATATTATCTTTTATGTTTGATAAATTTTGGCAATTTTTTTTATAAAATACGAGCCAATTAATGCTCGATTTATCTGATAAAAACATTGAACTAAATTTGTCAAAAATAAAAAGAGCGTTCTAATTTTGCAAATAATATCCTAATTTTATAAATTTATAAATGTGCATACCATAATTTTATAAGTTGGTAAAGATATAGTATCCTAAAAAAGAAACAAAAGAAAGAGTTTTTTTTTTCTTTTGGGAGGTGACTTAATGATAGATAATTTGATATGGGTGGAGTTAATTTTAATTAACGAGAATCAAATCTTACGTTGGAAATCGAATCAAAGGGTATGAAAGAATTCGAGATAAAAAGCTTCTTCGCCCCACACTTATCAAATGCCAACTTTTGGTTCCAAAAATTTTTGACTCTTGGATTTTGGCACCCGCGGTGGTTGAATTTGGGAGTTTTTCAGTACTCTTGTTGATGTGACTGCCAAATAATCTATTTTTTTTCTTATCACTGAAATACTAATAAAAATTTAAAAAATAATCTTTTTTCGTCCTTTATCTTTCACCTATTATGATTTTGGTCCTCTAAATATTAGAATTTGATTTTAATCCTTCGTCTTCAAATAGGGATAAAATTCAATTTTTCCACTATGTGCACTGTGTATGACAAAAAATAATATTATTTTCATTTTTTTTTGAAAAAAATAAGATTAAAATTGGGAAACCCAAGATTATTGGGACCAAAATTTAAGAGTTGAAATTTTTAGGATCTAAAGCGAAAACTTAAAAAACGTCTCAAAGAATTCAACTCATTTATAATAGCCAGAAAATGAAAATGAACAAACTCACCGAAGGTGGCGCTGTGGTAGGTGGTAACACCTTTGGCAAGGCTCTTACTCCCGGTGACTCTTGTCTCCTTCGGCCCATCTCCGACCAACATAACGTTGTTTACCTTTTTCGGAATCTTAACCTGCTCATTATACACCCCAGCCTTCACATGTATCACGACCGAATCGTTGTTCTTCTCCGGCAACGAAGCCACGGCTTCTCCGATCGTCTTAAATTGGCCGCTGCCGTCCTGCGCCACCTCTATTGTCGGCTCCGAATCGATTCTCGAAGCTTGAAAAAGCCTCCTCTTCACATCATGCAGCAATTTCCGCCCCCGGTGGCCCGCAGGAATCACGTTCGATAATTCCGTCACCATAGCTAAGCTATTGCTACACAATTCCCTAGCCAATTGCAACACTTTCTTCATCTTGCCACCCGTCTCGGTGCTCGTATCCGCGAACGCGTCGATGCACGTCTCCTGGTTCGCGATAACGGCACTGAGCCACGTCTTGATGTCCTCGAGGTACTCCCTCGCCTTTCCGGGCTTGGGCACGTCGATGTTTTCGATTGATCTGTTGAGATCGTCGACGGCCGTCGCGAGCACCTCTTGGCACACGTCGTAGGCGCCTTTGGTTGCCGGATCGTCCGCGGCTTCCTTCAAGAAAGGCGAGTTTTGGAGCACATCGGCGAGGTTTTCGACGGCGGCGTGGAAGATCACCTTGATGAGCTCTTTAGGGTCGACGGTGGGTTTGGCTTTAGCAAGAAGGTTTTCACATGATCCTTTGTAAAGGGTGTGGGAGCACATGGCTTGCATGGCCATGTTGATGCCGGTGGCCGGTGACTTGGTCGGGCCGCTGCTTTCGGTGGTGTCCGCCACGACGGCTGCCACCAAGAGGATAGAGGCCACCCCGGTGACCACAAATTTCTTCTTGTTGGGCGAGTCCGCCGCCATTTTAATAAGATATAAATAATATTTTTATTTTGTTTTATGTATTTATGGAAGAAGGTCGGAATTAGGGTTCTTCGTTTCCTTAATTTTGCGTTCGGGCTCTGATGATGCATGTCATGTGTGACCAGTTCTTTTTTGGTTGTGAAGATAATTGCATACTAAAAAGAGATTACTGGTTTATGTTACGTTTCTTAATATAGAAATGTAGACATGCATATGATATATCGGGAAAAGATTAATGGCTGAACATCCTTTATTTTCCAATATAATAGTTTTTTATTTATAATTTAATTTATTATCTGGATGCTAGTGGGTAAAAGGGGCTATGGCTTATCGTCTAATCATTTTTGCTTATATCTAGGCAGTGTCTGTTCAGATTTTCTTACACATACTCTTCAGCTAATTTTGGAGATATAATTATAAGAGGGAATTGTACCTTAGAAGTGACTAAAATGCAATTTTAGTTAAATTGACCGCGCGCAAATGTCCTTTCTAGCCATTTAAAAAATTATTGGTCTTTAAAGGGATTTTCCAATGACACGAGAGTATTTGATCTCTTTGATCTTTCACATTATTCCAATATTTGAATTATAAATCCAATTATGACATTTCATCAAATTAGTAATTCAAATGGTTAATATAATCCGTTATTAATTAAAATAAGTATTCAAATGAGTCTTTTCAATGATATGGGAGTACTTAATCCTTACAAGGACATTCCACATCATTTCACACCATTCCACTTCAGTTATAATTCGAACTATGACATTTCATGTGAGAAAAAAAGTTTTTTGGTCCCAAAGTAGGGAGGGTGTTTCTCTCTTTAAAGCCCCCTTCAAATTTTATAATATATAATTATGAAATACATATTAGGAGAAAGTAGTACATAGTTAATTTGTACATAATCTGTCCTAATTTTGTTTTCCAGATGTCACTATTCAATCTCTATATATATTGCGAATATACATAAAATTGTCTATTTTGAAGAAGATATATTTATTGTCCTCTGTCAACGATTTTTTTTTTTTTTTTGATTTGAACCAAAAAAGTCCACAATATTTTTACTTAGCTACTCCAATTTTAATTTATAACTAATTCTAATTTATTTCACCCATAACCAAACACAATCAATTACAAAATTTAATTTATTACACTCATAATCGATCAAATTTATCCTAACTACTGAATATAATTTGACAACTCATTACCAACCATATTATCAGCCGTTTGTCACCTGGATTAAATTTGAAGTAGTGAGGGTATAATTTTCTTTTTTGTATTTAAATAAAAAAGAAAAAGAAAATATCCTTTCAAAAAAAAATAAAAAATTATCCACATATATTTCTACACTGCAGATCATTTAACTAAAAATTAACAATACACATGATTGCGCGAATTATTTTCACAAACAATTCACTAAGCCTACAAGTGTATAGGATCAATGTAGTACGTAAACATGACCAAGTAATAAAAATATCGAACCCTAGGGAGGTGTTCTAGTGCAAGGAGACAACAAAAAATGGAGTGCTACTAATCTATGAAAGCGATAAATATTTTCCGGTTTTTGGGCTTAGTAAAAATAAAACCAAAGGAGCTAATTAGACTACCTAATTCAACAACTAAGAGAAATGACGATTGAAGTGCTTCGGGTGTTTTCAATTATGTGTTCCTTGAACCTAATTTAATCTATGTCGATCTTTTGTTTCATTGGCTTCTTAGGCTAAGTCTAAACCTCATCGAATTAACAAACTCTCGTTCAATTAACTCAATGCCCGATTAGGAGTGTTCTAAAGTCCTTAGCCTCTCTCGATGACAAATCATTCAACTCAATTAAACACTCAATCGAATAAGCTCAACTCTCGCTTTTTGCTCACTCAATCAAAATGCATAAACGACGAAGAACAATCAATTAAAACTCAAGTAATCCACAAATTAAGTTCTCAACCACAAAACAAATTAAAATCCAAACACATACACAATAAATTAGTCAATTCTCACATAATATCCAACACCCTAAGCACAAGAAATTTAGCCCATGATAAAATCAAGCAAACTCATAACAAAGAAATAACAATAAATCATAAACATAAAAAATAAACCTCTAAATGAAATATAAAGGAAAAATATCACCTATCAATAGAGTTCCAATAGCTTCAATCTTGCAAGAAATTAAAAGAGCTAACTAAAATCTATATAAGAAATTGCAGAAAATTAAACCCTAATTTAGTGTGTGAAAATGTGTGTGGGGAGAGGAGCTCCCCACAATTCTTGGAGAACAAGAAGCTGGCCGAGTGTTATAATCTGATCCTCCCGCACACGAGTTAAGATGCATACGATCCACATCATTAAGCCCACAATGAAAATAGAGAAGCTGTTGGTAATCTGAAAACCCATGAAGAGGACACGCCAACAATAATCCTTGATACCTTTCCTATGCTTCCGGCATTGTCTCTCCATTCTTCTGTCGAAAGTGAGAAATCAAATCTTGGGCTTGGATTGTCTTAGATGGCGGATAGAATTTCATCAAGAACGTCTTGCATAACTCATCCCACGTGCTGGCCTTTGGATGCAGTTGATTCAACCACTGTTTAGCTCTCCCCTTTAATGTGAAAGAAAACATCCTAAGCTTCTTCGCATCCTCCGATACATTGTGGTACTTCACGGTGTCGCATATCTCGAGAAAGTTTTCCAAGTGAAGATGCGGGTCATCTCTTTCATCTCTTCCCTCAAATTGGTTTTCTCTATGCATTCTCAATAGTGCTGTGCTTATATCATACTTTTTAGTGTCAACCTCCGGCCTTACGATTCCATCATAGAATTCTCTCACTTGTGGCTCGAAGTAATCACGTAATATTCTCCCTTAAGGTTGAATAGGTTGTGGGTTATTTCTTTGAGGTGGTGGTTGGGATATGTTGTTGTGGAGGTGGATAAGGATTTTGAGGGTAAGGTGCATATTGATAAGGTTGGTATGGTGGATATTGTGGTGGCGGGTTTTGGTGGTTAGGATATGGTGGGTATGGATTTTGATAGGGTGGATAACCTTGGTAGTTGTAAGGCTGGTATGGGTGTATGTGTTGGTTTCCTCTTTGCCCTCACCTGGAGGGTTCCTTGCTCCATCCCTATGCTCGTTTACCTCATTCACCGGACCCCTTTCATCTACAACACGTGCTCCTTCATCGGTGTTGAGACCTTGATCTTCCATATTTTTGTTTGCCCTTCTTCTACGGTTTCTTCCTTGATTTCTTCTTGTCGTGGCTTCAATCTCCAA
The DNA here is from genome assembly GCA_026898435.1 of Prunella vulgaris. Lineage (NCBI taxonomy): Eukaryota > Viridiplantae > Streptophyta > Magnoliopsida > Lamiales > Lamiaceae > Prunella > Prunella vulgaris. The sequence goes on from JAPKLY010000002.1 coordinate 4,514,940, forward strand.
GTCAATAGGAATTAATTTTTCTTGACCTCGAGATCTTGTTATCATGCAACTACAAGAGAAACACAAGTATCAAACCTTCAAAGAACAAGCTAGATTAAGAACAAAGTAAAAAGAAACAAACAAAAACAACATGCAACAAACTAAATCAACTTGAACACACGTCACCTCCCCTGCAACGGCTCCAAAAACTTGATACACAAATTTGTTTGTGCACAAACTCACTACCCTACAAGTGTATAGGTTCGTTGAGTATGAAGCTTGACCAAGTTAAAAATTATCGAACCCTAGGGAGGTGTCTCTAGTTCAAGGATCTAATCTTAAACATCCACATGTTGCAAGACAATATTTAAAGGTTTCGGGTTTGATTCTTAGAACTACAACTAAAGTACGGATAATTAAAACTAAAACTAAACAAGCAAATCAAATAATGCAAATATAGAAACTAACTCTAACTTCCAACGAAGTGCAAGGGAGAGGGGTATGCTTCGGGTAACTTCAATTGAGTTCAATTAGACGACCTATCACATATATGCAACAATCTCAATTTATCGAACAATCGAACTAGAGTCAAACTCTCACCTAATTACTAACTCTCGTTAAATCAACTTTGTGCCTAATTGGGAGTGTTCACGATAATCTATCCCCTCTCGGTGCAATAGACATCACAACAATAGCATTTAATAAATCATTCAACTCAAATTAGCACCTAATCAAATAAGCTCAACTCTCGTTTTTTGCTCACTCAATCGAGATACATAAACGAACAAGAATAATCGATCAAAGCTCAAGGAATCCACAAATTAAGAGTTCAATCATATCAATTAGAGCATATACACAACAAAAATCATCTAATCTCACTCAATCTCCATTACCCAAAGCATAAACAACTTAGCCCATGGTTCTTGAGGAAAGACCTATGACTAAACAAGCAAGATTAAACATAAACATAGCTAAAACTTCAAGAAAAATGCAAGAGAAATTGAAAAATATCACCTCAAACTCCAAATAAGCTAAAATTGGCATAAATCAATCAATCCCACCATGGGTCTTGCTCCAAAAGCTTACAAAAGCATAATCTCAACACAATATATGATAATCTTCAAAGACCCAAATGAAATTGACAAGAATTAAAGCTAATCTAATTGATTGTTTTTTAGGAAAACTAAGAAAATGTAGAGAGAGAGTTATATCCTAAGAGAGGCCTCCCAAAATCTGCCCTAATCTCATAAAAGAGGCCTTATATATGAGGGTATAAAGTGTAAAAAATGAATTTTGCAAGTTGGTCCTCAAAAACTTTGAAAAATCGCGTTTCTGCCTCATTCCCAGGATGGCACGAGCTGGGCATATATTCGCACGACCATGCGAATTACTTCAGAAGTTGTCACACGGGCCAGCACAAACATCGCACGACCATGTGAATTCATTTCCGGACCATGCGAATTTTCAGCTGGACCGTGCGAAATACTTCGACTTCCATCGCACGGTCCACGCCTAAATATGGCATGACCAAGCGAATTGGCATGAGCTCTTCACATTTCCAAATTTTCTTCAAGATTTCCAACCTTTTCACCTCCAATTCTTCAATTTCTCAACATCTTGGCTTGATTTGAGCTTTTTCCATCATGAACATTGATCATGATTGCTTTCATTGATCACTTCTCCTCGTTTCTTCTCGATTTCTCCTCTTTTTGTCAACTATTACCTACATTGCCACATTTTTTCCAAGAATCAATTAAGTAGACAAAAGAGGATTATTTCACTCAAAATGACATACAAATCAACTCATTATAAGCATAAATTCAACACATTTTGATGCAAAAATGATACTAATCAACACACTAATACAGATTTCACTATGCCATATTTACTGAAAGACATCGGTTATTAACCGATGTTAAACAGGATATACAACTGATGTTATACATGGTGATGTTATAAGTGGGCGCAGAAAAACATCGGTTATTAACCGATGTTATATCTACCAAACCACATCGGTTAATAACCGATGTTATTCTTCTCTAACTGATGTTGTATGTTTTTTGTCCTAACCCACCTTATTACCTACAACAGCGGTTAAAAGAAGATATGACATCAGTTTTTAACTAATGTCGTATCTTTTAAATGACATCAGTTTTTAACTGATGTTGTATATTGAACAACTGATGTAAAAAAATTATTTTAACCATTAATTTATAAATTTAATTTTAAATAAAAATATATTTCATAAAATATCAACCATTCATCAAATTATTAGTGTTACAATACTATACTATTACAACTTAAATTCACATTTATAATATAAATCCAACTAAATAATTATATGTCCAAAAGATCATGAGTTAAATCATGCAACAACTAAATAAATTATTCCATGCTTATCATTCTACAAACGTACTTAAGATCACCTATTCTATCTCCGAACATCCTCTTGCATTTTTCAAAAAACCTACAACAAAAAAGAAAACAAGATCCAAAATCAACATAAATAAAATATTTAATATGTAAGAAAAATCTATCCAAGAGAAAATATATATATATACCTTGACACCCCAACATAAATTTTTTACTCAAATATGTATCGTACACATGTGGTCCACGCTTCTCGAACTTCATTAATTTCAATTTCGTGTAATATTTCTCCATGAACTACATATAGTAAAAAAAATATTATAAGGTGAAAGATAAGACAAATAATGTGATTGCATACAACTTTTACCATTGAGTCCATCGAGTATACATCAACGTCTCCTTCAAATATTGCAATTTGTCTCTGCAAAAACAAAATTAATAATTCAATAAACTCAACCAAATTTCTTAAAATGGACATTAAAAGAAAGATATACCAAAGTGCACCTACCAACAGAACTATAGGTATCTAGCATAGTTGTATATGAAATGACATCTGGATGCAAACCATCAATGTTCATCATGTAGAACATTAATTCAGCTTAAGCAATTTGGCCCTGATAATGCACAAAATAAATGGGCCCCAACAGATTTGGAACATTATGAGAAATAAGTATGCCCAACTAAATAACTTGCTCGTTTCCCATAAGCGCAGATTGCAAAAGAATATAACAGAATAGGTTTTAACCCTCTTTTTCCTCATGCCCTCATATAAAGCTACAACTTTCTCACATTCATATAGATTCCAATAGCAGAATTATATGCAAATGGTATTCAGTTCTATACCTCTCAACTCAGTTGCTTTAAGTATGGAATCACATTAGATGCAATGTTATCAATTCTATAAAGTTAGGTTGTTGCAAAACAGATGCTAAAAACTGAAAAGTAGCTGAAATGCAAAGATATTAAAAAAGATGGAGCTCACATCAGAACTACAATGACAGAATAAAAAAAAGAAAGTAATTATGCACAACTGCATGGAGCACGTCTTCTATGATATTCACTCCTCGATCAGTGCCATTGACCAACTCACCCATGTGTTGTGATGATAGAATTGTAGGTCTCAATGTCAGGCTTGCACCAATAAGAAATAAACAAACAACAATGAGCATGAAATCTTTAAAAAAAAAGGTTGAAAACAAAATCTATCTGGATGTTAGTTATTGTGCCCGTATGAATAATTGATACATCTTCCTCTCCATTTGAAAACCACAAAGATTAGGAACATCCCCTGATATAGCAACAAGGAACTATTTTTTGAGACATAACTTAGTTTCTGAAGGAAATGTTTAGTAGCTATAAAAATTAGTCATCAACCTCTGAACTATTAGATCAATAACAACACAATGACTTAAGGATTTCTTTTTTATTTATAAACACATTTCTTTCTCTAATTATCCAAGATATATAGAACATTGGGATTAGGATATGTTAACAGTAGAGGCATTATAAATAATTAAGTAAAATATAATTAACACGAATATATATCCTCAATTTTATTTATTAGTAATAGAAAGAGTTATAATAGGAACACTACACTACACTGCATCAAGTCTTTTAAAGTCAACATAAAGTAGGAATTAATTGTACCCATCTTGTAGACTTCTCTGTAATTTCAGCACAAAATAATCATTATACCAAAAAAAATATGCAATAACTTAACATACTTATTGGTCAATGCTAAATAGATTCTGTTCAAAAGGACTCTTGCTGATCAGCACATCCTTCACACTAAATAAAGAACAACACTTGAATAATTATATCTTAATACTTCATCAAATATAAATAAATTTAATTTATGTATGCAAACAGGCCCATTTAACAAATAATTACTATTATATATATGATATAGTGGAATAAGTGTTGCAACATTAACTTAAATATATTTCCATAGACAATCATGGTTATAAGGAAATATAAACAAGTCTTCTACGGAAGCTAAGGAGTTACTTTCATGAGCAGCAACTTTAATTCATATATTTTTATCAAATTCTTGCAGCTTTATTTTCTAACATTAACATCTTCAGGGGCCATTTCATGAGTAAGAAGATTCTTGCTGTGGGATCTAGTTACAACTTAGATGGCTTGTAATATGTTATTTAAGAAATTACATTCATTTTTGTTCATCTAATTAATACAATAAAACTGCAGGTTTTTTTAAATTTCCATGCCATCCACCTACTCCTGCTTCAATGACATGAGAGGTGTGAGCTCGGGACATATACCCAACTCAACATATAATAAAAGTCCAACTGTGCATAAAGAATGTACCTCTTAGAATGTCATGAAGGTAGAAGATCATCATCTGGATGAGTGAACTAATGCTGCTTATTAGAGAGGTATCAGTAGTTGACTCCTGAATCTTCAAAGCAAATGCATTCAATGACAAAATAGATTGATAATTGTGTAAGTAATTATGGACTTATTTTCAGTTCTCAATTCTCACATGATATGTTATGAGATGAGTCACCAACTAACTTTAAACCTCTTAATCATGAATACAATGGGACTTCCAACCCATATGAGCACCTAACTAGGTTTGCGAATTCTTCTTGTTACAATAGTATGGAGAAGTTATTAAATGTAAGGTATTCTTGACTTAGAAATTAGGCAAAACTATGAATTTGCTAATCAACACACAAGAACTTTGCAATACAAAAAAAAACAAGTTTCGTTCCCTGATTTTGCAAACCATAGGCTTACTTTATAAAAATTAGGGCTTACTTTTTTTCACAAAATGCAGAGGCGGCGCGTACCGACGAGCGGTGAACGCGCACTGACAGGCGGCGAATGCATACTGGTGGGCGGTGAACGCGTGCCGGAGGGTAGCAAACGTGTATCTGCAGGCGGTGAATCTGAGCGTACCGGTAGGCGACGGATGGAATCGGGCGGTCGGTGGATTCAAATTCTTAGGGCAAGTGTTCTTGATGAACCGTGAGGACGGTGGATTCAGAGATGGAATCAAGCTTACTATGGATGAAATCGGAATCCAGGTTCTTGGGGAAGAGGGAATTCAAAAAAGTAATAGGGAAGAAATTTGGCTGAGCGACGATTACAACTGTTTTACTGTATTTAACTATTAAATTTGAACTATAAAAAAAATATTGTGAAATAACATCACTTATTTACAGCGGTTGCACAGAACCGACTTCCATTCCTTTCGCCTTTTAACTACGATTTTTTATGTTTTAACTGCAGTTTTTAAAAAAACCGATGTTCTTCCGGTGATGTTAAACATTAATTTTGGCATAGTGTTTACACTTAGAGAGCTCTTATTGCTCTAATAAAAACTCTCTAAGAGACAAATATCTAAGTCCAAAGTCACTTAGAGAGCTGTTATTAATAGCTCTCTAAGTGGGAGATTTACTTATATAACTTTCTCTTAGAGAGCTCTTATTAGAACTCTCTAATTATAAATGTGTATTAGTGACGTATTGGCTAAATCAGAAAATAATTTTTCACTAATTTTTTTTAATTACATTGCTAATTATAATTATAACTTAAAATGGACTTAACCATATTGCAAATGAAATTAAAATTGCATCAATGTGGGAACATATGGGACTCCAGCTTGTTTAATCCATTCATCATGGTCAAAAACCACTCCTCCGGTCCAACTCTCAGCCGCCCTACGTGTCAGCTTCCTAATGCCCTTCCACTGAACCCGGTTCGTAGTATTTGAGCCGGGTCCACGGTTGTCGTACTCCGCATAATCACAAGTATCCAACGCAAAATTTCCGTGCCACGGCGACCAACCGGTCGGGTCGATGAACCTCTCGATGTTCGATTGCATGATAATGGTTGTAGACCGCTTCTTCCACGGCCGCCCAAGGAAAGCCTTGTGCGGTGGTCTTGCGGCGAGGAACGCCGCCTCCGCCGTGATGTTTCCGTTCTGGATCACAATGCCGCTGACGCTGCGCGCGTCGGACCAGCCGTCGGCGGTGATTGTGCAGGCTTGGCCACCGCTGGGCTTGCGGACGATGAATTGGCAGTTCTTGAATAAGGAGACGGAGTGGCCGAAGATGAAGTCGACGGTGCCGGAGATGGTGCAGTCGCGATAGTATTGGCGGTAGGTGGGGGCGTAGAGGGCGTCTTGGTAACAAATAATGGAGGCTCGACTATTTACAGAATGAGATATCCTAACTAAAAAATATGTTAGTATACATCCTAACTAAAGATATCCACAAATATGTGCATTAAATATTTACTACTAATTAATTATGAGAAAATACACAAAAATATCCTTTTTGAGTTGGGCAATATCTATTTTGCTCTTATTTAATAAATTTTTTAATTTGTCCAAATTAAAAGAGAAAAATCCAAAATACTCTTCAATTAAATTTTGTGAAAACTGAAACACACATATCCCTCTATCCAAACACCCTCCTTCCCCTCCACTTAATCAAATTATTAAATTAATCATTCCTTTAATTAACCCTAAAATTAACCAAATTAAAGAAATTAACCACTCTTAATTAACCCATCCCTTAACTAATGACAAAACTAACAAAGTTAATTAATACATTCCTTAATTAAATCGTATCCGGGTGGGTGTCTTCCATACATTCCGGCGAACAGTGAAAGATGGGCCATTCCGGTGAAAAGCTTTAGGCGTGGTTTCGATTTGACGGAAAAAAGAGGTGAAGGTAGTGATGATTTCGGCGGTAGTGCGTTTCCGGCGAGCAGGGGCGGCGCAATCGAATCCGGCGATAATTTCTTCAATCAGCTTTCCGGAATGGTTAATTGGCAATAAAACATCCAAGCATATTTTCAATTGACAATTGGTTAATTTTAAAAAAAGAAGAAGCTGGATTCACATGTAGACAATTTCTTCATCTTGCTTACATCAAAATCTGCACTGCAGAGGAAGACAAGGACTGGAGCATTAAAATCCACACTTATAAAGGCTCGGACCTGGGACGACGTGGAGGACGACTAAGGAGAAAGCTCCTGACCTCAGACCACGGCGGCTGGAGCAGATCGGACAGCAGCAGTCCGAGGCAAGTCGACCCCAGCGACGACGTGAGGAAAGTCGCCTGGGCAGTGGCGGCGCCTCGATGGGGCTTAGCCATCAATCTCGACGGCGCTATGGGAATTCGGTGAACGGCATCATTGTCGACCTTCTTGTGTGAATTGTGAAGAAAAGTGGATGAAGACGTTTGTAAATGGTGAAGAACAGAGATGAAGATGAGTTGGATAAATTATAAATTGATCGATTTTTTTCTTCTTCTGAAAATTAGAGTTTCAATTGCTTGTGTTTGGTTGTACAGATAAGAAATCAATAATAATAATAAATTAAAATTAGACAAAAAGGGTATTACAATCTTTTTAACATGAATTTAGGCAAAATTGAAAATTTTGTTGAAGAAAGTCAAAAAAGATATTGCAAAAAAGGACAAAATTGAAATCCTCCCATTAATCATTAGACTTGCATCATTGTGGGAACATATGGGACTTTAGATTTCTTAATCCATTCATCACCCTTAAAAACTACTCCTCCGGTCCATTTCTCAGCCATATCATGTGTCAGCTTCTTTATACCCTTCCACTGAACCCGGCCTGTAGTGTTTGAACCGGGTCCACGGTTCTCAAACTCCGCATAATAACAAGTATCCAGCGCAAAATTCCCGGCCCACGGCGACCAGCCGGTCGGGTCGATGAACCCCTCGATGTTCGATTGCATGATAATGGTTGTCGACAGCTCCTTCCACGGCCGCCCAAGGAAAGCCTTGTGCGGCGGTTTAGCTTTGAGGAACGGCGGCTCCGCCATGATGTGGCCATTCTGGATGATGAGACCCCCGACGCTGTGGCGGTCAACCCGGCCATCGGCAGTGACCATGCAAGCCTGGTTCGGGCCGGGCTTGCGCACGACGAATTGGCATTTCTGGAATAAGGATAGAGAATGGCCGAAGACGAAGTCGACGGTGCCGGAGATGGTGCAATCGCGGTAGTATTGGCGGTAGGTGTGGGCGTAGAGGGTGTCTTGGTAACCGTCCAAAGCGACGTTGTAGAAGATGGCTTTATCGCCGGAGACACGCAGCGCCACCGCTTGATTGCCTTGTGGGCCCGCCGTGTTCTCGAATCCGATGTCCTTGGCCAAGAAATTTTCGCTATCCACGGCTGCAATATATAAGTGTATCTTTATGGGCATGTGAAATTAAGATATTATTTGACAAATTTTGATAATTTTTCTTTATAAAATACGAGCCAAATAATACCCGATTTATTTGATCAGAAAAATTGACCTAAATTTATAAAAATAAAAATAGTTCTAATTATGCAAGGTCGCGAATTAATGTCCAAATTTTACAAATTTGTAAAGGTAATACCTAAACTTTGTAAGTTGAAAAAAATAGTATCCTAATTTTACAAATAACCATAAGATAGTGTCTAAAAAAGAAACAAAATAAAGTGGAGTATAATGCTATTTTTTTTTTCTTTGGGGAAGAGACTGAATAAATAGACAATTTAGTATGAGTGGAGTTGATTTTAATTAATGAGAATCAAACCTAACGTTGGAAATCAAACCAAGACGTGTGAGTTTAGGCTTTAATACCATGAAAGAGTTAAAGATAAAAAGTTTCTTTATTCCATAACAAATCAAGTGTCCACTTTTGGTTAAAAAAAATTAGCTCTTAATTTTTGGTCACGTAACTCTTTGATTTTTTAATTTTGGTCACATTTTCATTAAAAAAGTAAAAATAATGTCTTTTTTTCCAGTACTAATAAAATAATAATAGAATATCAATAAAGACGTTGGGAAATTTCAAATTCAACTATCATGTGCAATGTGTGTGACAAAAACAATGTTACATTCTTTTTTTGGCGAAAATGAGATTAAAATTGGACAACTAATGTATAGTGAGACCAAAATATTAAGAGTCAATTTTTGAGATAAAAAAGTGAACACTCAAAGAATTCCATTTCATTTATAAGTTCAAACTTTTATGATGTGTGAAATAAATTCATTTATTCAATCAGAAAACAGCTAGAAAATGAAAATTAACAAACTCACCGAAGGTGGCGCTGTGGTAGGTCGTAACACCTTTGGCAAGGCTCTTACCCCCGGTGACTCTCGTCTTCTTCGGCCCATCTCCTACCAACATAACATTGTTTACCTTTTTCGGAATCTTAACCTGCTCATTATACACCCCAGCCTTCACATGTATCATGATCGATTCGTTGTTCTTCTTCGGCAACGAAGCTACGGCTTCTCCGATCGTCTTAAATTGGCCGCTGCCGTCCTGCGCCACCTTGATAGTCTTCTCCGAATCCATTCTCGAAGCTTGAAGAAGCCTCCTCTTCAGAGCCTTCGCATCATGCAGCAATTTCCGGCCTCCGTGGCTCGCTGGAATCACGTTCGATAATTCCGTCACCATAGCTAAGCTATTGCTACACAATTCCCTAGCCAATTGCAACACTTTCTTCATTTTGCCACCCGTCTCGGTGCTCGTATCCTCGAACGCGTCGATGCACGTCTCCTGGTTCGCGATAACGGCACTGAGCCACGTCTTGATGTCCTCGAGGTACTCCCTCGCCTTTCCGGGCTTGGGCACGTCGATGTTTTCGATCGATCTGTTGAGATCGTCGACGGCCGTCGCGAGCACCTCTTGGCACACGTCGTAGGCGCCTTTGGTTGCCGGATCGTCCGCGGCTTCCTTCAAGAAAGGCGAGTTTTGGAGCACGTCGGCGAGGTTTTCGACGGCGGCGTGGAAAACAACCTTGATGAGCTCTTTAGGGTCGACGGTGGGTTTGGCTTTAGCAAGAAGGTTTTCACATGATCCTTTGTAAAGGGTGTGGGAGCACATGGCTTGCATGGCCATGTTGATGCCGGTGGCCGGTGACTTGGTGGGGCCGCTGCTTTCGGTGGTGTCCGCCACGACGGCCGCCACCAAGAGGATAGAGGCCACCCCGGTGACCATAAATGTCTTCTTGTTGGGCGAGTCCGGCGCCATTTTAATAATCTATAAATAATATTTTTATTTTGTTTTATGTATTTATGGAAGAAGGTCGGAATTAGGGTTCTTAGTTTTCTTAATTTTTGCGTTCGGGCTCTGATGATGCATGTCATGTGTGACCAGTTCTTTTTTGGTTGTGAAGATAATTGAATACTAAAAAGAGATTACTGGTTTATAATACGTTTCTTAATATAGAAATATGGAAATGCATATGATATATCGGGAAAATATTAATGGCTGAACATCCTTTATTTTCCAATATAATAGTTTTTTATTTATAATTTATTATCTGGATGCTAGTGTGTAAAAGGGGCTATAGCTTATCGTCTAATCATTTTTGCTTATATCTAGGTAGTGTCTGTTCAGATTTTCTTACACATACTCTTCAGCTAATTTTGGAGATATAATTATATATAAGAGGGAATTGTACCTTAGAAGTGACTAAAATGCAATTTTAGTCAAATTGACCGCGCGCAAATATCCTTTCTACCCATTTAAAAAATTATTGGTCTTTAAAGGGATTTTCCAATGATATGAGAGTATTTGATCTCTTTGATCTTTCACATTATTCCAATATTTGAATTATAAATCCAATTATGACATTTCATCAAATTAGTAATTTAAATGGTTAATATAATCCCTTATTAATTAAAATAAGTATTCAAATGGGTCTTTTCAATGATATGGGAGTACTTACAAGGATATTCCACATCATTTCACACCATTCAACTTCAGTTATAATTCGAATTATGACATTTCATCTGAGAAAAAAAGTTTTTTTTGGTCCCAAAGTGGCGAGGGTGTTTCTCTCTTTAAAGCCCCCTTAAAATAGTATAATATATAATTCTAAAATACATATTAAGAAAAAGTAGTACATAGTTAATTTTTACGTAATCTGTCCTAATTTTGTTTTCCAGATGTCACTATTCAATCTCTATATATATTGCGAATATGCATAAAATTGCCTCCTAACTACTGAATATAGTTTGACAACTCATTACCCACCATTTTATCAGCCATTTGTCACCTAAATTAAATTTGAAGTAGTGAGGGTATAATTTTCTTTTTGTATTTAAATTAAAAAAAAGAAAATATCCTTTCCAAAAAAATGAAATAAAAATTATCCATATATATTTCTACACTGCACATCGTTCAACTAAAAATTAACAGTACGTATTGACTTAGATCAGAAAATAATTTTTCACTAAATTTTTTAATTACATTGCTAATTATAATTATAACTTAAAATGAACTTAACCATATTGCAAATGAAATTAAAGTTGCATCAATGTGGGAACATATGGGACTCCAGCTTGTTTAATCCATTCATCATGGTCAAAAACCACTCCTCCGGTCCAACCCTCAGCCGTCCTACGTGTCAGCTTCCTAATGCCCTTCCACTTAACCCGGTTCGTAGTATTTGAACCGGGTCCACGGTTGTCGTACTCCGCATAATCACAAGTATCCAACGCAAAATTTCCGTGCCACGGCGACCAACCGGTCGGGTCGATGAACCCCTCGATGTTCGATTGCATGATAATGGTTGTAGACCGCTTCTTCCACGGCCGCCCAAGGAAAGCCTTGTGCGGTGGTCTTGCGGCGAGGAACGCCGGCTCCGCCGTGATGTTTCCGTTCTGGATCACAATGCCGCTGACGCTGCGTGCGTCGGACCGGCCATCGGCGGTGATCGTGCAGGCTTGGCGACCGCCGGGCTTGCGGACAATGAATTGGCAGTTCTGGAATAAGGAGACGGAGTGGCCGAAGACGAAGTCAACGGTGCCGGAGATGGTGCAGTCGCGGTAGTATTGGCGGTAGGTGTGGGCGTAGAGGGCGTCTTGGTAACCGTCGACGGCGACGTTGAAGAAGATGGCTTTATCGCCGGAGACACGCAGCGCCACCGCCTGACCGCCGTCTGGGCCGGCCGTGTTCTCGAATGCGATGTTCGTGGCCAAGAAATCTTCGCCTTCCACGACTGCAATATATATACGTTAGACTATATACCTTTCAAATTTTTGTACCAACATGAAAAAGAAGAAATCCAGTTTCAATATTTATTGCCAACTGTATTTCATCTTTATGTATTATTAGGACATTGAGTGTGCATTAATTGATTTGGTTAAAGAACTAAATTAAAATCAAAATTCAAACCAGGGAGATATAAGGTTGGTTTGTAGATATTGAGAGAAATATAAAGTTGATTATGAGTGTTTGGAAGATTTGACAACTAACTTGTAACTTCTAACAACTAACATTACTGATAAAAAAAAAGTCAAACGAACCTTAGTCAAATATTTTTAACTCTAACGAGTTGAAAACCCAATCGAATTAATCCATCAATAATTCGATTAAGTATGATCAATTTTATGATGATTAGAGTAAAATCTCTATAATTCAAAGATTGTTTGAACAAAAAAATTATTATTTTAAGAACGTATTAATTTTAAAAGTATTTTTCACTCTGAATAAAATTTTATATTTATAAAATTGGGTGATTTACATATAGGTTCAAAAAAGTTACTATATTTACAAATAGGTTCCGTGCAAAAAAATGTGTTTTTGTACAAATATTGTAAACTTATTTGTAAATATAATGTTTTTTTGAAACTATATGTAAATCACTCTAAAAATTTGTGTATTTAATTAATATATTTGAATTATTATAATTTTTTTAATGATATTTAACATAATTAAAAAAAAAATATTTTCTGCAATGTACATATGAAGTTGATCATATATACAATTATATACATCTGCAAACAGAAGTCTATATAAACAAAATAAAAATTTATAAAAATCATAAAAAACAATGATTCTTCATCTAGTGTTTCAAAATGAATAATGATGGATCAAATCTGTAAAGGATTAAGTCAGTATAAAAATATCCCTTCGCATGTACTAAAACTTATATAGAATTGTGGCTTTATAACGAAAAGTATCATATTAATTTAAATCCAAGTAAATTTGATAAAATATATCCTTATTTTATTTGATGATGAAAATTATAAAAAGCAACCCTTCATATATTAATATACTACCTTCTTAAACAATTATTCTTAATTTATTATTTTACAATTTTTTATTATTTTATAAAAAATCAATACGAAATCGGTCGTATAATAATAAATAAATACATTTAGAAAAATTTTTGAAGAGGGACAAATGGAGTAATATTTATTAAAATAAAAAGAAAAAAATTAACAAACTCACCAAAGGTGGCGGTGTTGAGGGTCTTAAGACCTTTTGCATTGCACTTATTGCCGGTGATTCTCGTCTTCTTCGGGCCATCTCCGACCAACATAACATTGTTTACCTTCTTCGGAATCTTAACCTGTTCATCATACAACCCAGCCTTCACATATATCACTACCGAATCATTGTTCTTCTCCGGCAACGAAGCTATGGCTTCTCCGATCGTCTTAAACTGGCCGCTGCCGTCTTGCGCCACCACAATAGTTGGCTTCATATGTATTCTCGAACCACCAGGAACCCTTCTCTCCGGCTCATCCACCGTCAATTCCCCGCCGCCGAACAACATCGAAAGGATCGACTTAGATTCCGACATCATAGCTAAGACATTGCTTGATAATTCCCTGGCCTTTGACAACAAATTCTTCATCCTCCCACTCATCTCGGTGCTCGTTTCCGCGAACGCATCGACGCACGTCTCCTGGTTCGCGATAACGGCACCGAGCCATGTATTGATATCCTGGACGCGCCCGACGGCGCTTCCAGGGTCGAGCGCATCGATGTTTACGACCGCTCTTTTGAGATCGTCGACGGCCGTCCCGAGCACCTCTTGGCATACGTCGTACGCGTCTTTGGTGCTCGGGTCGGCCGCGGCTTCCTTCGACAAAGCCGAGTTTTTAAGCGCGTCGCGGATGTTTTCGACGGCGGCGTCCAAGGCCAACTTGATAAGCTCTATAGGGTCGGCGGTGTTGGCCCGAGCTAGACTTTTCTCACAAGTTTCTTTGTAATCGGTGTGGGAGCAAATGGCTTGCACCGCCGTGTTGGTGCCGGCGGATGGCTGGCTGACGGCCGCCGACGAGAGGATGAAGGCCATTCCGGCGGCAACCACGAATTTGTTGATCTTGTTGGATGAGTCCCCCATTTTAGTTATCAGAGCTCGGGGTTAGGGTTTTTCTCTTCCTTGATTTAATTAGTGTTGAGATGTGTGACGGCTTGACCTAAATTTAATGGTCGAGTAGACAAGTATTTAATTATATGTAGTAGTGAATTTGAGGTTACTTGGTTAAAATTTGTTTCCAGAAATAGAAAAGAGCGTGGACATGTGAATGGGGAAATAATTCAAACAACACCTTTCCAATTTAATTTAAAATTTATGAATTTAATTATATAAAGTTAAAATTAAGTCATATATATTTTTTTGAAATTCATCAAATTACTTTTTTTTTTAATTTTAATTTATTTTTATAGATGTTATACTAACTTTATTTTTTATACTATAAATTTATAATTTATTAATTTCTTATGCATTGAATTGTATATAAATCTAAATTGAGTGACGTTTTATTTTAAGAAATAATCATCAACTTAAATTTTTTATTTCTAATTTATTTATATATAGATGTTATATTTTTTATTTATATATAGAAATAAATCAAACTAAATCTGTAGTATATAGAAATCATATCAAGAATAATATTGAAATTATCTAGCTAAATATTAACTATGGACGTGAATCTTCTGATGATTTCTTTAGATCTTCTGACTTAATAATAATATCTCTTACATCCTCCTTATAAGATAATCTAGACGTGGGTTAGAGGGGTTATAGCTTTTCGTCTCCTCATTCTTGCTTAGGGAGTGTCTCTACAGATTTCTTATACATATTGTCCAGCTTCTGGAGATAATTCACTGCAAGAGCCATATTTGGAGTACTGTCTGTAATTCATTTTTTTTATTTTGTATCGCTAGATGGACTTTAAGATGATTTTGTATGTAGTTTATAATTAATTTAAAGGACCGATTAAAGTTTTTTACGTGACATCAATTTTGTTTTAGGTCCTTTAGATTACTCATTTTGATTTTAGTCCTGTAAATTTAAAAATCTTTTTGAATTAAATCAATCTTTTAGTGGGTGACACATGTATTTGTATTTTGTTCAACTTTAATTCTACAAGTGACAATCTTTAATTGGGTAGCAAATGGATAATATGCAAGAGAAAATATTATTTTGGTTCCATAACTTGTCTTGTATCCACTTTTGATCCTAAAAAATTAAAATTTTTAATTGTAGTCCCATAACATATTAGATTGTCCAACTTTTTCCCAAAATATTTAACTTATTACTTAATCTTGGTCCTATAACTATTCAATTGTCCAATTTTTATTCCTTGTTTGCCAAAAGAATTGGATTGTCCAATTCTAGTGTCATTTTCAACAAGACTATTGTAGTCTCATCTCAAAGCCAGATACATAATTCACCAATTTATTTCATTATTTGGTTACTCGTATAACTCACAATATTAATTTTTATTTGTACTTTTTTTAGATTTTTACTATCAAGATCCTTTTTTCGATCATCATCCTTTTCCAGCAATTCATGTCTCTTCCTTTATCGTTAAGTTTTCATCCTTAATTTTCTATTCGATCATCGACCCAACTTTCTTGATGGAAAAAAATGGAATGATTTATTTTGGCTATTTCATTGAGTAAGAATTCTAATTCAATCTTGTTTTAGTTTTGTGTAATTTTAGTTTACTTTTAACTATATTTGGTTTTATTAAGTTTTTTTTTTTTAATTTTATTTATGCATTCATGTTAGCATTGTAGACAAAAATCTCCAATTTTTGCCGGCACGCCAACGACACATGGCCAAACATGACATTATTTTTATTTTCGGCCAAATATGGGACCAAAATTTGATAATTCAATAAGTTATGGGATGAAAAGTGGACACTAGACAAATTGTGGGACCAAAAAACTTTTTACAAATTGTGGGACCAAAAAACTTTTTTCTCTAGTATCCATTGTCTATTAGCATTTTTGTAGCAGTGATATGATATTAGGGAACATTACATATAAGTGCCTTTTACACACACTAATTGGAATTAAAGTTATTTTGGTCACATAATTTTTTTGCTTTTTTTCAAATAGTCCCAACTTAGTTAAGAAAATCAATTTAGTTCTGTAACTCTCTATTTTTTCTCAAATATCCCAATTTCGTTAAGAAAGTAAATTTAGTCCCATAACTTTCTATTTTTTCTAAAATAGTCTCAATTTAGTTAGGAAAGCCATAGTCCAGTAACTTTTTAAATTTTATAATTTTCATCCAACGATATCTAATAATAATTTGTGGAAAAAAATAAGCGATACCGATATTACAGTGATATTTTTTATTTTTTCAATGAATATTATGAAAATATTGTTTCTACCCAATATCGATATCGGTGACTATAAAAAATGGATATATCGGGGTATATATTTTTATCTTTGGGTCACATGGAGGGTAAAAGTTCAAAAATTGCAGGACGATAATCAAGTTCACAAAATTAAGATAAAAGGATAAAAAATTTAATTATATGTTCGCTTATAATTATGTCAAAGTGGGAAGATATGGAACTCCAGCTTGTTTAATCCATTCATCACCTGCAAAAACTACTCCCCCCGTCCAACTCTGAGCCATCTGAGATGTCAGATTCCTGATACCCCTCCACTGAACCCGGTTCCTAGTATCTGAACCGGGTCCACCGTTTTGGTACTCCGCATAATAACAAGTATCCAACCCAAAATTCCCCATCCACGGCGACCAACCGGCCGGCTCGATGATCCCCTCGATGTTGGATTGCATGATAATGGTTGTTGATAGCTCCTTCCACGGCCGCCCAAGGAAAGCCTTGTGCGGCGGTTTCGCGGCAACGAACGCCGGCTCCGCTGTGATGTTGCTGCTCTGGATCACGATGCCGCCGATGCTGCGCGGGTCGACCCGGCCTTCGGCGGTGACCGTGCAAGCCTGCTTCGGGCCGGGTTTGCGGATGATGAAATTGCAGTCCTGGAATAGGGAGAGGGAGTGGCCGAAGACGAAGTCGACGGTGCCGGAGATGGTGCAGTTGCGGTAGTATTGGCGGTAGGTGTGAGCGTAGAGGGTGTCTTGGTAGCCGTCCACGGCGACGTTGAAGAAGATTGCTCTATCGCCGGAGACGCGCAGCGCCACCGCTTGACTGCCGGCTGGGCCGGCCGTGTTCTCGAATGCGATGTCCTTGGCCAAGAAATCTTCGCCGTCGACGGCTGCAATATGTAATGTTGGAGTAGTATGTTATTGAACTATCTCTTCAAAATGTATTTAGCTTTTTTACTTTTTATTAACAAATTTTGGTAAAGAAAAAGAAAAGAATGAAGGAGTTCAGTTTTGTTTTTATTTTTTTGTGGAGGGAGGCATTAATGAGAATAGAGAAAGGTGGAATAGTGTTTTTTTTTTTTTTAGTTTGATGGAGTAAAAATATTAAAGAAATAAAATGAGGTAGTATTTAATAATATAAATTAATATTCAAATTTTATTGGGGCTTTTTTTTAGTAAATGTAGTTTGAGGATTTTGAGATATGAAGAGTGGTATTCAAAAGTAAAATTAAGGAAGTTATTTAAAATATTTGCTATTTATGGAAGAAATTTTTTATTGTGGAATAATCTTGAAAGAAAAATGAAAAACTTTTTATTTTTAACTAATAGAGTAATTTGTAATTAATTTAATGGTAAATAAAGAAAAAATATAATTACTTAACATTGGAAAGTGCTTTAAATTAAAAATAGAGTGAATACTTTGAATTGAATTATTTATATACTAAAATAACATTTTAGAGAAAAAAAGTCAAAACTTAATTATATCAAATTCTAATTATGTATATATAGAAACTATGGTTAGTCAAATTAATTTCATACGCTCATATTCAAAATTTTGAATTTCAATTTGGATTCTACATTAATTTAGTTTCTCATTACACATTAATCAGTCATTTTAATTTATAAACAAAAATTTGTTTAAATTTGATCCTAATATCAATGGAAAAATTGAATTTTTGGTCGCAAGAGAATGATAATTCATTTAAACTTGTTATTTTCTTGGCATTTTTAGTTCTATTGTTTTTCGATACTTTTAACCTCAAGAATGAATATCTAATTTATAATTTTAATCCCACAAAACGTTATAAAATTGCAGTCTTGTTTCTAAAAATAAACAAATTGGACCAAAGTTAAGGACCACTTTCGCACATATGTACCAAAAATGTTTTAGAACTATTCTGGTGTGATTAAAAGTGTAAATCTCGAATTTTATTTTAAATAAAATTTAATAAATTGCACTTTTAATTTCATAAGA
Source organism: Prunella vulgaris (assembly GCA_026898435.1). Classification (NCBI taxonomy): domain Eukaryota; kingdom Viridiplantae; phylum Streptophyta; class Magnoliopsida; order Lamiales; family Lamiaceae; genus Prunella; species Prunella vulgaris. Next base: position 4,533,637 of record JAPKLY010000002.1, read on the forward strand.
ATTTATGCTCAGCAAATTGGTTTCACATTATGCTTTAATTTTTTAGCATATTTAGTATTTACTTATTAAAATAAATTAAATTTTTGTCCCAATAAAAATTTATGTTCAACAAATCTAATCACACGCTAAGCAGTTAACTTTGACGAAAGATTTTTATGAGATCATTTGTCTTAAAAAAATCAGATTTATTAAAAATAAATTCTCATTGGAAAAAGTGAAATTTATAACTAGTAAAAGAAAAATAATAATTGAGATGAAGAAATTAAATTAACAAATTAATAACTCACCAAAGGTGGCGGTATGGTAGGTCTTAAAACCTTTTGCAAAGCTCTTATCGCCGGTGATTCTTGTCTTCTCCGGCCCATCTCCGACCAACATAACATTGTTTACCTTCTTCGGAATCTTAACCTCCTCATTATACACCCCAGCCTTCACATGTATCACGACCGAATCGTTGTTCTTCTCCGGCAACGAAGCTATGGCTTCTCCGACCGTCTTAAACTGGCCGCTGCCATCCTTCGCCACCGCCACATTATACTTGGAACTGATTCTCGAAGCTTCTAGAAGCCTCCTCTTCACGAACTCCGGCTCCTCCGCCGTCGATTTTTGGCCGTAAAACGACGTCGTAAGAAACGACTTATATTTCCACACCAAAGCTAAGCCATTGCAAGACATCTCCCTAGGCTTTGATAACTCACTCTTCATCTTCTCGCTCGTCTCGCCGCTCGTCTCCGCGAACGCGTCGATGCACGTGTCCTGGTTCGCGATGACGGCGCTGAGCCACGTCTTGATGTCCTCGACGTACTCGTCCGCCCGTCGGGGGTCGCGTACGTCGATGCCCCCGACCGATCTTTTGAGATCGTCGCGGGCCGTCCCGAGCACCTCCTCGCATACGTTGCACGCGTCTCTGGTGCTCGGGTCGGCCGCGGCTTTCTTCAACACGGCCGAGTTCTTGAGCACGTGGTCGATGTTTTTATTGGCGGCCTCAAAGGTGAGCTTGATGAGCTCTTTAGTGTCGGTGGACTTGGCTTGAGCCAAATTTATTTCACAAGTTTCTTTGTAATCGGTGTGGGAGCAAATGGCTTGCACCGCCTTCTTGCCGGTGGATGGCTGCGCGGCGGCGACTACGGCCACCACCAAGAGGACGAAAGCCAAGCCGGCGACCACGATTTTCTCCTTGTTTGGTGAATACCACATTTTGTTTTGTGTTTTTATTTATCATTTTTTGTCGAGACAAGCATTTATAGTTGTGAATTGACGATGAATGTCGGGTCGTACTAAAAAGTTATTGAATTACTCCTTTTATGGTTTGTTTCTATAAATCGAAAAAAGGGGCATATTCGTGGGAGTGGTTTTTACATAAAAATAGTTTATGATATGTTTACTATACAATTGTTTTAAAATATTGATTTTCTGAGTAAACATATCAAAATATTCATTAGGAGTATCAAGTTGGAGTTAATAAAATTTATAACAATTGTAATATTGGATTAATAAAATTTATAACAATTGTAATATAATATCAGTGACCCGAAATTTGGATATTTTTTATGAGATTTTTTATACTTCTGGTCAAATAATTGATATTTTAAAAATTGATCTAATTATGAATCAGGCCCATTTGCCTAAATTAATTCAAGAAAAATTGATCCAAAATGTTAAAGAGCCCAAGAAGCATTTTCAGCATAATATTTCTACATATGGGGTCACTTTGAATGAGATTTTGTATTGATTGGTAATGAATCAGCCCATGAGCCATATATGGTTGAAAAGCTGGATGAATCTAGTTTCCAATGGTTAAAATCATGGATCAATTGAAATTTTCAAGAGGGAGTTATTGCTGTTTTACTTAAGTGTGGCAAATAATGGCGGAAATTTGTCCAAGTTCATGTCTTTTGGTTTTCCAAATTTCATTTGGATTAGTTTTCGAGATTCATTGTATCATATCAGAAAATTAAGTGTCATTCATGTATTTAGATGGGTCAAGAGTGAAAATTATTAAGTTTTTGAAGTGAGAAGGTTCTAGGAGTCGAAGAAAGTCATTTATTGATACTTTGAAGTTGTTATAATGACTCTTATTAATAGAGTCATTCTCTTGTATGGGGAACAGAAAATCAGAAAATTAAAATCATGTCTTTTGAGTCTCTTAACTCTTGGAGAAGAAGGATTTCTTCTAAAATAGCTCTTAACCTTTTGGTGGATTCCTTTTGGCAACGAGTTGCTCCAAACTTGTGGTGGATTCCATTAAGTGAGGAGTTCCAGTAGTGTTGTTCTTGTGTTACCTTCTAACTGGTTCATGATAAGTTTATCATAAATTATTTTCATACAAAATTTTACCTATTTATGGGGATCATGATATAATAAATGGGGAGATTAAAGTTATTTTGGTCCCATAACTTTATGATTTTCTCAAATAGTCTTAACTTAGTTAAAAAAAATTAGGGAAAATTATTTTTTTCGTCCTTTATTTTTTACTTATTACGGTTTTCGTCCTCTTAACTTTTAAAATTTAATTTTAATCATTTTTCTTTAAAAATACTTGATTTTTATCCTTTAACTTTTAAAAAAATTTAATTTTCATCCTTTATCTTCATAAAAAATTTAATTTTTATCCTTTATCTTTTCAAAAAATTTGATTTTCGTCCTTTTTGAAAGACAAAGAACTATAATAAAATATTAATAGTTAGAGGACCAAAATCATAATATGTGAAAGATAAAAGACGAAAA